>BMAU01000168.1:0-215187 GCA_019973935.1 Trichonephila clavipes
CATTTGCCAGAGCTTGCATCAAAATATAAATGAATTTCCAGTGCGTATTAGTGAATGCAAATCTCGGAGGAGGGGGCAGAAGGACTATTACAAGCAATCGATTTCATAAAGTTTCTTGCTTGGCTAAGGTCTGTCGTTTTCATCCACCGTCGCTATTATCAAAGTCAAAATCGCCCGGTAGAAACCGTCAATACTTCCCGAGAATGTCGCTTATAGATATTCCACAGAATCGGCTTCAGATTCAAGATTCGAATTTATAATCATTAATCGGAATTATTTCCGGTTCATCCATTATTGCAGGATATAGAATTCCAATATTAGTCTCAATACAGTGCAAAAAAGTCTTTTTCAGTATCACGCTCACAAAAGCGCTAGCAGAATGATGCGAATAAATTTTCCCGCCTTTCTAATATTCCATCCTCAAAAACCACTCTACATAAACCACATTAAAAGCGCTGGTTTTTCAACTCAATACAGTGGGCAGCGTCATCGCCATCTGTTGTCAAATTCTTTAATTGTACTTTAGAATTACTAGAGAGATAAAAATACGGGCAAAGCAGAAATGAAATTGGAGAAATGGAAATCTGAACATTACGACGTACGGGCAAATCAGAAATTGGAAAAACTAGTGAACGTACGTTAATGCGGTCAAAACTGGCAAATGGTTAACGACAACGTCTTTGCATGTTAGGAATGTTAGCGTTAAAAAATTATGGGAACTTGATGTTTAGGAATAACGGATCCCTTACTTAATGAGAATACGAAAGAAAATTTTGAATTAACTGATTTTAAGAATAAAATGAAAATTCTTCCCGATGGAAGATATGAAGTTAAAACTCCCATGGAAATGTAACTCTGAAAATTTGCCCAGTAACAAAGAAATAACATGGAAAAGACATCTACGGATGATGAATAAATTAAGAAACGGTAAATTTTGAGGATTATAAAAAGTGTGTTTAGGCAATGGGAAGATTTAAATATCATTGAACGTGTGACGGAAGTAGAATTGAACAATGAATGCCATTATTTACCGCATAGACCCGTGATTAAATTAGATAGTGCGACTACAAAAATCCGACCCATATTCGATGCTTCGGCCCGTGAAAAAGGAAACCATCTTTGAACGACTGTTTATATAAAGGCGTAAACCTTATTGAACTGATACCTGACATTTTAGATCGTTTTAGAATTTATCCAGTCGGAATTGTAGCCTATATTGAAAAGGCGTTTTTGATGCTATCTGTTGCACCGAAAGATAGAGATTATCTCAGATTTTTTTTTTTTCCGATGCAATGAAACAATTAGTGTACAGGCATTGTCGAGTTGTGTTTGGGGTGTCTTCAAGCCCTTACTTATTGAATGTATCTATTATGCATCTTTGGAAAAACTGTAATTCGAATGTAAGGAAGTTGCACAAAAGTTAAAATCTTCCTTTTATGTTGATAATTGTGTAACTGGTGTGTTTCAGTGCTGATGAAATAGAGATATTTATTGAGAAGACTAAATTAATTATGTCGGAAGGATGTTTTAATTTACGTATTTTTGAGAGCTATCTGAAGAGTAAAAGTGTTGATAAATACTCAGGCGACACTTTTATTTTGGGTATCATCTGGGACTTGGATAATGATGTTTTGAAATGTTGCACGAATTTCGACTCATTAACGTGCGAAGTGAAAATAAACGAAACGATTAGTTTTGTCTACGGTGCAAAAGTTTTCGATCCCATTGGAATGTTGGCACCGTCTACATTGCTTCCAAAATTACTATTGCAGGAAATATGGAAGACGAAAATAGCATGGGATCAGGAACTACCTCAGAATATTGTAAACAAATTTATGAAATGGTTTAATGAAATTCAAATTTTGAAAGATGTAACTGTACCACGTTGTATGAAAATTGATATTTTTACTGAATTACATGTATTTGTTGATGCAAGCAAGGGGTCATATGCGGGATGCGTCTTTGCTCGATCAATAGTTGATTCTAGAGCTAGCGTAATGCTCGTTAGAGCGAAGTCTAGAGTAGTTTCGCGTCTAGAACTAATGGCTTGTTGTGTAGGTGCTCGACTTTTAAATTCTATTTTGAAAGCACTTAATATGTCGGACTTAGAAAGTTACTCTTTGGTCCGATTCCACAACAGCACTTTGGTGGTTAAAGAATATGGAAATTGGTCGGTTTTTGTAGCTAATAGGGTAAAAGGAAATTAGACAATTAACTCAAATTCAGTCATGGAAGTATGTTCAGGAAACATGGATATCGCGGATTTACTATCTCGTGGTTGTTCTCCACGACAAATGCTTAATTCTAGAAGGTGGGAGGGGCCTTCCTGGTTGAAACAAAATTCGGAATATTGGCCAGATGGTGAAATCAGTTGCGAGCCTCAAGAAGTTAACGTAGAGAAAAAAACTAAAAATGCGAATGTTGATCTAGCAAACGATGCACCACCTTGCTTATATGTAATGTGTCTGATTATGATAAAATGATAAGAGTATTTGCATGGATTTTAAGATTTGTAAATAATTGTCGCAAAGACTATAACAAATGTAAGGAACATGAACTTTCTGTTGCTGAAATTGAAAATTCTGAGAAACAATTGATTCGTTTAACTCAGACATATTATTTACCTGATGTTGAATCTTTAAAATTTGTTACTTTTATTGATAATGATAATATTTTAAGAGTACAATCTAAAATAACTGAACGAAAATGATGAAAGTTCTTTTTTGTATCCTATATTGTTACCTGATAAATGTGAATTTACAAAACTTTTGATTAGATCTATACACAAAAAGAACTGTCATGCAGGAATCCCAAATAATGCAATCATTAATTAGAGAAAGGTTCTGGATTATCAGAGCTAGAAAAACTATTAAGAGTATTTTGAATGAATGTTTTATTTGTGCTCGTTTTAAAGTGATATCATTGTCAAGCAGACCATCACCTTTACCACCAGACCGTGTGAATGATTGCGCGATATTTGAAGTTGTAGGAATTGACTTAGCTGGACCTCTGTTTTTAAAAACTGGCGAAAAGTTATGGATTACATTATTTACTTGCGCCGTCTATCGCGCACTACATCTTGGATTAGTAAACGCTTTATCTTCCGATGCCTTTTTGCTAGCCCTTAGGCGTTTCATTGCTAGGCGCGGGAGGCCCAGGATAATTTACTGTGATAACGGTACTAATTTCCGAGGTGCTTTCAATGACCTTGTGAAATTGATTGGCATAAAATATCGAGAGAAACATCAACTCAAAAAATATTTACCACCCACCGCCGCATGGTGGGGAGGCTGGTGGGAAAGTTTGGTTCGCATTATCAAGGAACTATTGAGACGTTCTCTTGGAAAATCAATATTGTCCTATGAAGAATTGTCTACAGTGATTTGTGATTGCGAATTTTAATCAATAGTAGACCTTTTAACTTATATATCTGAAAATCCACAGGAACTGTCCCTCTTACTCCAGCAATGTTTTTAATAGAGAATCGCTGTTCCGATACTACCGATATTGACGAATTGAATTCGAGAGACTTAAGAAAAAGAATGAAATATAGAATTAAACTTTTAAGTGAATTAAGACAACGTTTCAGGAAAGAATATCTAAGTGAGCTAATACAAAAACAGAATGATAATCGGGTGCGGGAACCGGGTGGGAAATGGTCTTAATTGGAAACGACAATAAGAAACGTTTGCCTTGGCCTATAGCTAAGATTATAGAATTAATCCCTGGTCGAGATGGGGAAATTCGAACAGTTCGGCTAAGAACTCAACATGGAACAGTAATACGTCCCGTGCAACGTATCTTCCCTTTGGAAGTACAAGCGATTGCTAATAGCGATAAGGAGTTGAAAGAGGAATCAATTTCTGTTAAAAGTACTAAACCTGAAAAGGTCTTGAATACTAATGATGCAATTGTAAAAAATATACTTCTTCTGGAAGATTGGTTAAAGAACCGAAGCGACTTGATCTTTTGAATTATAACTGTTATAGGTTTGAGACTCTCCCCAAGTCTCAAAGGGGGGAGTATGTTGTGAATAAAAATAATTTGTGTGAATGAGTGGCTGCATGGCGCCACGTTTTTGTTACTGTGAAGAGGTTGTGTGATGTCATTATGTTCTGTATATAAAAAGGGTGAAGCAATCACGTGCTCATTCTCACTCGGTAGTTCTGAATAAACTAAGTTACTTTAATTGACTGGCTCGAGACTGAATTTCTTCCTCCAACACCGAGCATCGGGTAGATGCAGCTCGCAGAATTTTAGAATTGAAATTGTTCTTTACAATAATATGACTTAAAAATTGAAAAAGAAGATCTGAAGTTTCAAAACAATGAAGAGTTTCTAATTTGGAAATCCAAAGAAGAAAACTCCAAGATCTGTAAATTTGTCCAACACAGAGAAGCAGAGAGGAGGTGGACTGTTGATTTCACAACTACCACATATTATTGTTATAGAAGTGGTTACTTTAAATCCAATAGTATGGGTCTTCAGCATTTAAAAGTAATGGGATCAAATAAAATCAATGCCAAATGCCCTGCAAAAATTATTGCAAAGCAATTTAAAAGGGAATGTATTCAAGTGAAGTATATTAAGACTCGGTATAAATTTCCAAAATATTTTTTGAGTTAATGTCTCTCTCGATATTTTATGCCAATCCAATTTCGCAAGGTCATTGAAAGCACCTCGGAAATTAGTACCGTTATCACAGTAAATTATCCTGGGCCTCCCGCGCCTGGCAATGAAACGCCTAAGGGCTAGCAAAAAGGCATCAGAAGATAAAGCGTTTACTAATTCAAGATGTAATGCGTGATAGACGGCGCAAGTAAATAATGTAATCCATACCTTTTCGCCAGTTTTTAAAAACAGAGGTCCAGCTAAGTCAATTCCTACAACTTCAAATATCGCGCAATCATTCACACGGTCTGGTGGTAAAGGTGATGGTCCGCTTGACAATAATTTCACTTTAAAACGAGCACAAATAAAACATTCATTCAAAATACTCTTAATAGTTTTTCTAGCTCTGATAATCCAGAACCTTTCTCTAATTAATGATTGCATTATTTGGATTCCTGCATGACAGTTCTTTTTGTGTATAGATCTAATCAAAAGTTTTGTAAATTCACATTTATCAGGTAACAATATAGGATACAAAAAAGAACTTTCATCATTTCGTTCAGTTATTTTAGATTGTACTCTTAAAATATTATCATTATCAATAAAAGTAACAAATTTTAAAGATTCAACATCAGGTAAATAATATGTCTGAGTTAAACGAATCAATTGTTTCTCAGAATTTTCAATTTCAGCAACAGAAAGTTCATGTTCCTTACATTTGTTATAGTCTTTGCGACAATTATTTACAAATCTTAAAATCCATGCAAATACTCTTATCATTTTATCATAATCAGACACATTACATATAAGCAAGGGGGGTGCATCGATTGCTAGATCAACATTCGCATTTTTAGTTTTCTTTCTCTCTACGTTAACTTCTTGAGGCTCGCAACTGATTTCACCATCTGGCCAATATTCCGAATTTTGTTTCAACCAGGAAGGCCCCTCCCACCTTCTAGAATTAAGCATTTGTCGTGGAGAACAACCACGAGATAGTAAATCCGCGATATCCATGTTTCCTGGAACATACTTCCATGACTGAATTTGAGTTAATTGTCTAATTTCCTTTACCCTATTAGCTACAAAAACCGACCAATTTCCATATTCTTTAACCACCAAAGTGCTGTTGTGGAATCGGACCAAAGAGTAACTTTCAAGTCCGACATATTAAGTGCTTTCAAAATAGAATTTAAAAGTCGAGCACCTACACAACAAGCCATTAGTTCTAGACGCGAACTAACTCTAGACTTCGCTCTAACGAGCATTACGCTAGCTCTAGAATCAACTATTGATCGAGCAAAGACGCATCCCGCATATGACCCCTTGCTTGCATCAACAAATACATGTAATTCAGTAAAAATATCAATTTTCATACAACGTGGTACAGTTACATCTTTCAAAATTTGAATTTCATTAAACCATTTCATAAATTTGTTTACAACATTCTGAGGTAGTTTCTGATCCCATGCCTTTTTCATTTTTCATATTTCCTGCAATAGTAATTTTGGAAGCAATGTAGACGGTGCCAACATTCCAATGGGATCGAAAACTTTTTGCACCGTAGACAAAACTAATCGTTTCGTTATTTTCACTTCGCACGTTAATGAGTCGAAATTCGTGCAACATTTCAAAACATCATTATCCAAGTCCCAGATGATACCCAAAATAAAAGTTTCACCTGAGTGTTTATCAACACTTTTACTCGCCACATTGCTCTCAAAAAATACGTAAATTAAAACATCCTTCCGACATAATTAATTTTGTCTTCTCAATAAATATCTCTATTTCATCAGCACTGAAAACACCAGTTACACAATTATCAACATAAAAGGAAGATTTTAACTTTTGTGCAACTTCCTTACATTCGGAATTACAGTTTTCCAAAGATGCATAATAGATGCATTCAATAAGTAAGGGCTTGAAGACACCCCAAACACAACTCGACAATGCCTGTACACTAATTGTTTTTCATTGCATGGGAAAAAAAAAAATCTGAGAAAATCTCTATCTTTTTCGGTGCAACAGATAGCATCAAAAACGCCTTTCAATATCGGCTACAATTCCGACTGGATAAATTCTAAAACGATCTAAAATGTCAGGTATCAGTTCAATAAGGTTTACGCCTTTATATAAACAGTCGTTCAAAGATGGTTTCCCTTTTTCACGGGCCGAAGCATCGAATATGGGTCGGATTTTTGTAGTCGCACTATCTAATTTAATCACGGGTCTATGCGGTAAATAATGGCATTCATTGTTCAATTCTACTTCCGGCACACGTTCAATGATATTTAAATCTTCCCATTGCCTAAACACATTTTTATAATCCTCAAAAAATTTACCGCTTCTTAATTTATTCATCATCCGTAGATGTCTTTTCCATGTTAGTTCTTTGTTACTGGGCAAATTTTCAGAGTTACATTTCCATGGGAGTTTTAACTTCATATCTTCCATCGGGAAGAATTTTCATTTTATTCTTAAAATCGGTTAATTCAAAATTTTATTTCGTATTCTCATTAAGTAAGGGATCCGTTATTCCTAAAACATCAAGTTCCCATAATTCTTTAACGCTAACATTCCGAACATGCAAAGATGATGTCATTAACATAACGTTTTTATCGTTCGAACATACTTTTCCAATTACCGTCCATCCTAGTTTAGTTTCAATAGCTGTTAAACCCGAATCAAATTCAATTAAATTCCCAGTCAATAATTTTCCTATATTATCAGCCCCAATCAAAAGCCCAATTTCCGTTTCTTTACAATTTAAATCCGATAAAATAATTTCTTTATTTTTTAACTCATTTAAAATACGCTTATCCTCAATCTTAGAAATAAATCCACATATTTTCTTTTCGGATAGCACTTCAAAACAACATGTATTAGAGTTTTTCATATCACTGACCTCAATAGAATACACGCTGTGATGTTTCGGTTTAGTTTCGTTGCCCCCGAATAGAGAATGATTTATAGTTTCCTCTCTAAGTGGAGTGGCCTTCAAAATACTAGTAACACTTTCACTAATGTAGCTATTTTCACAAGCGGTATCAATCAGAACTCTAACTTTCCTTTCCTGATCTTTAATGCGAATAAAAACGCAAAGAGTTTGAAAGTAAATACTTTGGTTTCTGTTGCAGTTACTTGATAGAGAGTTCTCAGTTTTTATGGAACACAATTTTTGATCATAATTCTTATTTAATTTTGGACACATAATTTCAAAATGAGAATAATTACATTTAGAACAATATTAATATAATTTTTAATATCACAAGTTTTACTCAAATGGCCAGATCTATTTAAACAAATAAAACAAGCACCTTTTCTTAATAACAATTGTCTCTTAGCATTTAAAGACATTTTTCTAGATTAAAGCAATTTTCACTGGGATGATATTCTCACAAAATACACAGTTATTGATTTTCTTACCTTTGGACTTTTCGGAACTTGCCAGAGCTGATGCAGTCATTAATTCAGTCGGCTTAACCCTTTCAGTTGGAGAATCTCTTTTTCGGATAGGAGTTCCAAAACCGGATTTTGCTAGCTGCACCATCTCTTCCCCTTGGACTTCCAGGCGAAGGAAAGTCATTAAGTGTTCTAGAGTTCGCGATCCTTTAGCGTCTGTTTCAGTATTCCGTTTTCTTTCCCAGGCCATCAGGATTTCCTCGGGTAAGTAGGACTCTACCAATGGTGCAAGGAAATCTCCATATTTTTCTTGTGTTCTTCCAAGGCTCTCCAACGACCGTAATTTCCCTTCAAGTTCATCGTACAAGGCCGACAAATCAGTTTTCGTTCTTCCAGAAACAGCGTTCTTCATTACTAAATTTAAAAGTTCATGTACGTAAATTTGTACTAGCAAGTCTTCACGGCTGTATCTCTTTTTTAATTGATCTCAATGGCTTTAGGATAACTTACTGCCGTTGCAGGGAAACTCAACACTAATCGTTCTGCTTTCGATTTTGGTTCCACGGATTGCAATAAATATTGCATCTTGTCTTCTTCCGCAATGCTTTTATCATTGTGAATTTTCTGAAACTGACTCCAGAAGGCCAAAAAGTCTTTAGCTTCACCGCTGAACTTCTTCAGTTCGATTTTCGGTAATTTAAAGCTTCTGTTTTCAGTTTCGGTAGGAACAACGGTTTCTCGTACTTTCAAATCTACTCGAGTACACATTTCGATGTAGCGGTCACGGTAGTTTTCTGCATCTTCCATATCATCTAAATATTCTTGCACAGCATCTTCTGTACCCAAGAGTTGTTCAGAAATTTGATTCTGACAAGTGTCGAGTCTCTGAAATTTATCGATAAATTGAGTTTTCAGAATCGAAAGTTGATTCATATCGATGTTTTCTTTTATGAGTTCGGTTTCAATCTTTTCAGACTGAGAGAAAATGCTGTTCTCAGACCTTTTCTTGCTCCTTTCAAAGCATTCACTTCCATTTTATAGTTCAAAAAGTTAAGTTCAATAGTTCAAAATTCAATAATTTAAATTCGGTTTCAGTTTCGCTTCCAACCAACAACCAATCCCGCCGAGGGTACCAAAAACTTATGTAAAGAACAATTTCAATTCTAAAATTCTGCGAGCTGCATCTACCCGATGCTCGGTGTTGGAGGAAGAAATTCAGTCTCGAGCCAGTCAATTAAAGTAACTTAGTTTATTCAGAACTACCGAGTGAGAGTGAGCACGTGATTGCTTCACCCTTTTTATATACAGAACATAATGACGTCACACAACCTCTTCACAGTTACAAAAACGTGGCGCCATGCAGCCACTCATTCACACAAATCATTTTTATTCACAACAACTCATGTTGGTCATGAAATTGAATTGGGACGTTTATCATTAAATGAAAATGAAAGGAAAACAATCGCAGTGAAGTTGGCCCAAAATGTGTCCATGCAAACTTTTTTAAATGAAGTAAGGAATTCATTCTCAAATGAACTTGAAAGAATTCATCTATTAACAAGGCAAGATATTGTAAATGTTGCAAAATCATACAGTTTAAAAAAAGATTACATGCACCATATTAATGATGCAATTAGTGTGGACATGTGGGTGAAGAAAGTGAGTGGTCCTGATTCACCTGCAATATATTACAAGCCACAAGGTGAATCTTCTGAGGATATTCCACTTGAAAAAGATGATTTTTTATTAGTACTGATGAATTCAGCACAGAGTGAGATACTTCAAAAGTTTGGAAATAACATTGTATGTATGGACTCTACACACACACACATGGGACCAATGGTTATAACTTCCTCTTGAGCACAATTTTAGTAATAGATGATAAATGTGAAGGTTTTCCTGTATGTTTTATAATTTCAAACAAACAAGATCATGTCGTATTTCAGTATGCTCTAACAAAAATCAAAGAACGTGGACTTAATATTGAGGTTAAGGTGTTTATGTCTGATATTGACAATTCATTTTATAATGCCTGGATTAAAACTTTTAAAACTCCAGAGTTTCGATTATGGTGCATCTGGCATGTAGATCAGGCATGGAGGAAGACTTTGAAATTAATTAAAAATCGTGAAAAGAAAGTTTCAGTTTACCAAGAATTATGCTCAATTCTACAAGAAACAGATGTATTAGCATTTCAAAGGATGCTAGAAGAGTTTATATTACAATTACAACATGCAGGTGAATTAGAGTTAGCAAATTATTTTAATAAATATTATTTCGATCATTGTGAAAAATGGGCATATTGTTATCACAAAGGTTTAGGGATCACACAATACAAATATGTCCTTGGAAAGATTATACAGAACTATCCTTTATTAAAAGGAAAAGTATCTTCAAAACAAGCTATTTTAAGAAATAGACATAATATCAGTAAAATAATGGAGTTGGATGTTTTTGAAGAGGATGATATTTGTGGTTAGTCAAATCTTCCACTGTAGTTGGTGAATTTTATTCAGTCACAGAAAAATTTAAATGTAAGCCCAGCTGCCCTTTGAGTCATGCAACAAATGGTTTCACGATTACCAATGTTCATGTATTGATCAGAGGAAATATGTGTAAACATATACATTTGGTTTGTATAGATATGAGAGCAAAAAAAATTAAAAATTTTGAAAGTAGTTCCCCGTTATTAAATGTTAAGGAACCACATGATTTAATTATTGATGAGAAAAATGCTGATGATGAGAAATAGAATGGCATGTTAAAAATTTAAAAAGTAAAAGTAAAGAAAACACACACACACACACACATACAGTTATTTACTTTTAAAAAAAAACAGGAATTATTAACTGCTTTAGATGACTGTTTACAAATGTCTCCTAACAAGCAATAACAAACCATCAAGATTGTCCAGGAAGCAACAATAAAATTGCAAGCATTAAATAGCAACAATTCCCATTTAGAAGTTAAGTCAAAAAACACATAAATAAAGAACCTGCCAATAAAAAAATTGAACCCCAGTTCCGTTTTAAAAGCACAAAAAAAAAAAACCAGCACAGAAAAGAAAATTAGCATTGACAAAACCTTCAGCTGTAGAAAAGATGAAGTTAACAAATAAATTGTTGATGAAATCGGCCCATATAAGTGAAAAACAATAATTTGTGCACATTCATGTTGACTATGTTTTAATAATATGTTGTATTTTTTCTCCACTCTATACCAAATTATTTAAATATATTTAAAAAGTTACATTTTGTAATAAAATAATGATTTTTGTATGATGATTTTTAATAATAAATAATGATTTTTTAATAAGAAATAATGATTGATAATGAGAAATAATGAGTTTGATGATTTTTTTTTTTTTTGGTATGTCTCGTATGTTTACTTGCTCTTATGGTTGATATTTTTAACTCTCTCTGCTGTCACTAAATCTGTGCTTACTTTTATAACAATATTGTTAGTACCTCTATTTGCAGTAAAGAGTATTGTTTCTGTCTTGTTTATATAATTCTGTGTTTGTAATATAAGATTGCTTTTCTTTGCCCACATTCTTAAATTTTCAATCATTATTGCAGAAAAATATAAAATATATTATGTATCTGTAGACTTTATTGCCGAGACTTGATTATTTTCATATATCTTAAATGTAATTTTCTTATAACAAGATAATTGATATTAATGATTATAAATTTTAGTTTTAGTCAATATAAATTATTTTATTAAAAATTTTTAATATTAAAACTAATTATAAGATGAATTGATTGGTGTTTAAATTTTCACAATATAAACATTACAATAAATCTAAGTATTTCTCAGCTATGTTCAGATTTATTCAGGAACATTGAAATTCAAACACAATTTCGTGTTAAAGCACATAACTTTAGTTTTAAAATAATTGGAATTAGAATTCATTTAAAAAAAAGTAAGTAAATAAAAATGTTTTTTTTTTTATAATAATTATACGAATCAACAAAATTAACAAATTTAGAACTGCAGATTTGATAAATTTATATATTCATTGCTTTGCATAATAAAAATGATTTTTATTAAACTTATCAGCGATAAGAATCAAGATTAAGTCAGGTTAAATAGTTCAGATTTTAAGAGAAATAAATTTAATAGCTTCATATTTATTCTGAATTATAATTGATATTTACTTTTCAAATTTTGTCCAACTTTCAAGTTTCCTAAATAGTTTAAAAATAATTATAACTTTCGAATTGCAAAGTGAATAAATTTATATTCCGATCAATCTCGTCTATTAATAATTTTAGTTTTAATCAATGTACATTTTTTAATTAAAATTTCTAATTCTAAAATTAATTATAAGCTGAGAGAGAGAGAGAGAAGTGGTGTATAACTAATTTTTCATTATATAACAGTTACTATAAATATATGTATTTCTCAGCTATGCCCTTGAATGAACCAATTTTCCAGAAACATAATAATATACAATTATGTGTTAATTCGCGTAATTTTCGTTTCTAAAGTAATTGAAATTTGAATTAGTTTAAAAAATTTTTTTTGGAAAAATCATAGAAATAAAACTAGTTTCAATTGTTACCGATAGATGGTGCCACTTTTAAAAAAATGTACATTACTGGAGGAGCCCCACTGTCGGAACCGGCTTGTCTTACTTCCCGTTACTTTCTAAAAATAGTCGTTAGGGGAAGATGACCAAATTGGGTAGCTCTTTCGAGCTTTGACTGAGGATTTTGAATCACTGGAATGTTATGACAAAATATCGCTTAATATTTCGTATTTCAAAAACAATGCGTGTTTTATGATAGTTCTAAGGAATTTTTTTTTATATTTGTAATAAAAATAATTTTCAATATAAAAAGCGATATCTCTAGTACAAGGAAGAATTTTTTCTTGATTTCTTATGAAATTGGCACTTCATAGTATTTCAATAATAAAAAATAATAATGTACAATGGATTTACACACTCCATTATATTACTTTATAAGTTTTAGTAACACCAAAAATTAAAAAATTGTTTTACTTAATATTATATTCTGAACTTCAGAATAATAAAATTTATTTTTTTATTAATGATAGAGCTGATGATTACTTTTTCCCCTCATTATTTTTCTAATTTATTCATAAAATTGTTTTTCTATAATAATATACTTGAAACCTTATGTGAAAAAGTCTTTTTTACCCTTTCAGATTAAAATTTTGTATATCTAAATTATTCAGAGTTAATTGTTATTCAAGTTATTGCTTTAAATACGAAATTGAGAATTTTATCTACATCAAATAATATTTTTATCCTTACATGCTCTAATAGTTTATAAATTATATATATATATATATATAGCTATAACAAAATATTATACAGATATTAAAACCAAACATTGATAACCATGAAGTGAAAATATGTCAATTATATAAGTTAATTAATGTTATGCTCGATTCCATTTGGATTAGTTTTTTTCTCTGCGAAGAATTCTCATAAAGGAATAAATTTTCTTGATTTGTTTATTTCACAATGATTGTGATGATCTTTATATACATTTATTGAATGTATGTAATGTATATGTATATATATACTACGTTATTTTATTTTAAAAAAAATGTTTAAAAATGAAACTGTATAAATAATTAATTTAAATTCTTTTTCTTAGACATGATCCATAAAAAGATAATTACATACTTATCAAAAAATTAAACCTTAGTCAAAGAACAGCTAGCCATGAATTGCAGTACCAATAGTGTCAAAGTAATGTACGGCAATTAGACTTATTCTATGCTGCATATATAAAGTAAAATTCAAGTTTTAGGATTCATACAGTTATTGATTTTAGTAACAAAAATAATAATGTTTTATTATTAATACCATTACATTGCAGTCAGAGATTAGCTCCTATATGATATATAATTATAGGTTAAAACGATTTTTGTCTAATAGAAAATTACAAGCTATTTTACAACCTTCTTCAGTTGGAAAAAAACGTATTAAAAATTAGTGATTTACAGACATTATTAGTTTATGTTTTATGACTTTACAAATTTTAAATGTGTTTTTCTCTGGTTTTCATTTTGGAAGATATGAAAGGGTTTTCTATTCAATATAAATTTTTTTCTGTTCAATATAATTTTGAAATTTTTTGAGGATATATACACTCAGAAACATTGAAAATAGCGACCCAAGAAGAAAGCATCGGATTGAAATGAAATTTAATACACATAATGACACAGAAGAGAGATTCACTTGATCTCAAAAACAAGACATTTAAACGAATACAGGGCGTGCAACGACACAAATACTAAGCAACTTCAATAGCGCGTTGGACCACCTCAAGCTGCAATACATGCCGCCACACGGTCCGGCATTGAGTTGATTAGACACCTTATGTTCTCCTGAGGCAGATGGGCTCACAAATCTTGAACAGCCAACTCTAAATCATGTACAGAGTGACACGATGGCATCTGCCGTTTTAGCTGATCCCACACGTGCTCTACAACGGACAAATCGGGGCAGCGGGCCGACATGGAAGAATCTAAAAATGACGCAAGTAGTCTTGAGAAACTCTTGCTGTATGCGGACGAGCATTATCTTGCTGGAAAATAGCCCCTGGGAGACTATTTAGGAAAGGTCCTACATGCGGTCGAAGAATATCATCAACGTAACGTTGGCCCGTTAAGGTTCCACGCATCACAATTAAAGTGGACCGGCTATCATAGGCTATGGCCCCCAGATCATTACACCAGCTGTGCGGACAGTGTGACGTAGAAGAGTGTGGGGGAATTGTACAGCTCACCAGGGCGCCTCCACACTCGTACACGGTTATCATCTGTCCCCAAAACAACCGGGATTCATCACTAAACACAACCTTTGGCCAATCTGTGACATTCAACATTGATCTGGCGTGGCACCACTGTAGACGCAGTTGCCGATGTTCCGGTGTTAAAGGGAGTGCACGGAAAGGGCGCTTGGATCTAAGATTTGCTTCTGCAAGGTGTCTGGAAATTATTTGTGGAACAATAGCAAAGCCTACGTCTGCTCGTATCGTTGAATGAGTCACTGAGGGGTCCACAAGTGCTTGCCGCACGATCCTTCGATCCTCTCTACTCGTGGTCTTCCTGGTCGCTCCAGACACGCGCGTGGGTACCTTCTCGTGTCCACTGCTCCCAAAAACTTCTAACAGCACACTCCGATTGATCCACCTGCCCAGCAACACGGCGCGTCGACCAGCCTGCAGTTTTCATCCCGATGATCAGGCCTCTCTCAAACTCGCTTTACTGTGATGAATGTCTTCTAGCACGTTTACGTGGCGTGTTTCGCTTACCAAAGTCTTCCTACAATCGGCGGGTAATCGTCACGTTTATGAATCTTCGATTTTGCGCTGGCTTATATAGCACCCTCTTCCTGATTGTATCGCCACCTCGGCGTGTATGAGCATGCGTATTGGCACAAAACTTGGATCATTTGCATATCACATTAAGCTGTACTTATTTGTAAAGTTTCGCGATTGTACTTAGCTTCCTTCTTGGGTCGCTATTTTCAATGTTCCTGAGTGTATATATATATATATATATATATATATATATATATATACTAGCCGTTACCCACCCGCTTCACTGGGTATTTCACGATGTTGCATATATGTATACTGTTTTACATATATATTAAATATTGATATCTAGCTTTAAGAATTTGATTGTATTGAAAAATATATTTATACCTGTTACACTCTCGCCCCTTCATATAAAAAGCATATAAATTATAATATCTAATTTCTATTTATATCTAAAATAGAAGGAGAAAGATTTTTTTTGCTCTCTTAACCTAATAATCAAGTGGATTTCCACCAAAGCAACTTTCAGTGGATCTCTACTCTATAAAATAAACATGCGTGCTAAATTTCAAGTCTAAATCTAACAGAGCAAAAACGGAATTTTTATCATCAATATCTCGTTGAGAGCACTCTTAGGGGATTCCAATTCAACAAAAAAGAAGCATGCAAAACAAATTTTATTATTATAGTCTTAGCAGTTCGAAAACTGGAATTTTGTCTATCAATACGGCTCAATAACTCTCCCCGCTTCCCCCTGGAGTTGATTTCCGTAAAATCCATTCTTAGTGGAACTCTATTCAACTATAAAGAAAAGTGCTCAACAAATTTCAAGTAAATGAGTTAAATTCGAAAACAGGAATTTTTCTATAACACGCCTTAATCCCTTGCAACCTCACTCCTTTGGGGGTCCGTTTTCGCGAAAATCTTTGTAAAAGGAACTTTATTCCATGAACGGAACAAACCTTCTAATTTTCAAGCAGGTGGTTCTATTAGTTGAAAAGCGGAAATATTTATCTATTACGCCCCTTAATCCTCTCAGTGACAATTGGGGATCAACTTTCCCCCAAACAATTTTGTAGCGGATCTGTACTCTATGAATGGAATCCGCTTATATCAAATTTCAAGACTGTACGTCTAATAGTTCAGAAATGTAAATAATTATCTATAACGCCCCTTAAGCCCCCGCAACGCCACTTAGGAAATGATTTTCACAAAACCCATCTTATGGCAGATCTCTACTCAGTGAATGGAATCAGCTTATACTAAATTTCGAGATTTTACGTCTAATAGTTTAAAAAAAGGAGTTAATTGCCTATAACGCCACTTTTTCTCTACAACGCCCCTTGGGAGTCGATTTTCATAAAACACATTCTGTAGGGGATCTGTGCTCTATGAAAGGAATCCGCTTACCAAATCTCAAGACTGTACGTCTAATAGTTTAAAAATGGAAATAATTATCCATAACGCCCCTTAAGCCCCCGCAACGCCGCTTAGGAAACGATTTTCATAAACCCCATCTTATAGCGGATGTCTACTTAATGAATGGAATCAGCTTACTAAATTTCGAGATTTTACGTCTAATAGTTTAAAAAAAGGAGTTAATTGCCTATAACGCCACTTTTTTTTCTCTACAACGTCCCTTGGGAGTCGATTTTCATAAAACACATTCTGTAGGGATCTGTGCCCTATGAAAGGAATCCGCTTACCAAATTTTAAGACTGTACGTCTAATAGGTTTAAAATGGAAATAATTATGTATAACGCCCCTTAAGCGCCCTCAACGCCCCTTGGAGGTCGATTTTAGTAAAAATCATTATGTAGGGAATCTCTACTTTATGAAAGAAATCTGTGTACCAAGTTTCACGACTGTACATCTAATAGTTTAGTAATGGAAATAATTATCTATAACGCCCTTAAACCCCGTAACGCCCCTTGGGGTTCTAACTTTGCAAAACCCGTTCTTAGCTGACGTCTATTCCATGAAGGGAACCTACCTACCAAATTTCACATTTGTAGGTTTAATAGTTCCGGAGATATCGTGATTAGTCAGTGAGTCAGTCAGTCAGTGAGTGAGTCGCTTTTCTCCTTTATATAAAGGATGTTTTTTTTAGAGGTATAGAACTTTAAATTGCAATAAAACAACGATGTATTATTCGATTGACATGAATTTTTTTTATTCGAAAGATAATCTTGTGGCATTACATTTTAAATATGATTTCTGGCATATGACTGCCACGGCTGACTCGGATGTAGTCCAATCTGGACGTCCAATTTTCGATGACTTTTTCCAACATTTGTGGCCGTATATCGGCAATAACACGGCGAATGTTGTCTTCTAAATGGTCAAGCGTTTGTGGCTTATCCGCATAGACCAATGACTTTACATAGCCCCACAGAAAATAGTCTAGCGGTGTTAAATCACAAGATCTTGGAGGCCAATTCACAGGTCCAAAACGTGAAATTAGGCGGTCACCAAACGTGTCTTTCAATAAATCGATTGTGGCATGAGCTGTGTGACATGTTGCGCCGTCTTGTTGGAACCACAGCTCCTGGACATCATGATTGTTCAATTCAGGAATGAAAAAGTAAGTAATCATGGCTCTATACCGATCACCATTGAATGTAACGTTGTGGCCTTTATCGTTTTTGAAGAAGGATTCCACCAGCCCATAAAGCGCATCATACAGTCAGTTTTTCTGGATGTAACGGTGTTTCGACACACACTTGTGGATTAGCTTCACTCCAAATGCGGCAGTTTTGTTTGTTGACGTAGCCATTCAACCAGAAGTGCGCTTCATCGCTAAACAAAATTCGCTTATGAAAATCGGGAACAACGGCAATCTCGTTTTGGGCCCATTCGACGAATCTATTCAGGCGTGAGTCTATTCATGATGAATTGCCAAACTAAACTGAGAATAAATCACTTGACAGCTGTTAAATCGGTCTCCATCTTGGAAAGTAATGCCAACTTAAACTTCTATACCTGGAAAAAAACACTCTTTATATATATATCTTATATATATATATATATATATATATATATATATATATATATATATATATATATATATATATTAGCTGCAAGTATCCGGCTTTGCCCGGGTTTAAAATGAGGTTTTCTGTAGAAGCTTACAAAACTGTTTATTTGCATGCAATAAAAGGGTACATTTATCTTAAAGCAATGTGATAGACAACATTTTTGGCAGTTTCCTTTGGAGTGTGTACAAAAAGGTGTTTCTCTTTGCCCACTCTAGAGCAGGCCACATACAACTGCCCATGAGAAAAGCATGGTGTCTGCAAGTCTATACTCTCCCCCGCCCTTTTTCTCCGAGGCATGACTGTAGCAAAAAATGACAATGCATTCCTATGAATGAAGGAATGGAATGGAATGTAGTAAGTAATGTGATATTTGTTGCAGTATTTGCTTGCAGTAAAGTAAATATAACAAAGAAGTATTGCAAATTACTTACCGCTTTTGTTTAGTAAAGTTTTCTCTAAAATGAACCCATGGCTCAGAACATGCACATGGAGCACTCTTTTTGGCTGGAGGAGGCCAGAGTGAGGTTAGGATGGAACGAAAGCTGTTTAAGAACCTTCCCCATGTAATTTTGTGAACGTGTACCAAATTTCACGTTATTTGGTTGTCTGAATCTTGAGTTATAAGGAAATAGACAGACAAACAAATGCGTCATATGTATATATAGATATAGATATAGATTTGTTTGAATTCTTGTGTATTTCTTTTGTAAGCTTCATGGCATATTTTATGGTGTACCTGTCTTTTAAAGCTGACTGAGCCACAGCAACATTTAGCTAGGTATAGCTAGTTATAATATAAAATTAAATCTTAAAAAGATATCAAAAATAAAAGAATGCTCAATATTTTGATTAAATCAGTATAAACATTTTCGTACAAACATAATATATATACTGTAAAATATTTAGTTTGCTATTTGCCTTTCAGACAGACATCAAACAAAATTTTAAAAATTGTCAAAAACAGATAAAAAAACATATTTAAGAAAAAAATACCACTGATTAATTTTGCCAAAGACATCGCAATGTGTAAAAAAATATTTGCAGTACATAAAAGCCAAAAAAAAAATGTAAGTACTAAAATTTAAAAAACAAAAACAAAAATTATATATTGAATTAATTAAGGATTAGTGGAGGGAAAGATAAAACAGGCTAAGATAATACTCAAAATAATTTCATACTGGTAGGCTACTCATTTTTGGCATGATTTTGAAATCACGCCAAATTGGTATGTTGCGGCCCGTCTAATGTTATAGTAATGTACAGAATTAAAGGTACTTATGTATTATCGCAACCTATTGGTGACATTATACAAAATGAAGCACATAATTGCCAATTCAACGCATACAAAGTTGGGATTGCCAAAGTGGCGAGTTGTCTTGAACGTTGGTGACTGTGCAATAATACGTAAGTAATAAATAAAAAAATTATCCGAAGTATATATATCCCGAGCATAAAAATAAATTGAAAAATTAAGTACAATACTAACATTAACTGACATAAAAAGAACTGAACTAACTTAATCAATGCAAAAGCATAATTTGAAAAAATATGGTACTTACACAGAACCGCAACCTATTGGCGACATTATCTGAAACGAAGCACATCACTCACAATTCAGCAAATATATGACATGCGAAATCGGGGTTGCCAACTTGGCAAGTTATTTTGAACGTTGGAGATTGTTAGAATAGTACATAAGTAACAAAAATAATTTATCTTACGACTACCTGCTTCCTCAACAGGTATTTAAGCCATTTGTCTGTTTTGCTCATTCTCTGATGCCTATTCCAGTTTGATATGTAATTGCTACCAACACTGCTTTCTCTTGGGCAGTATAATTACCCAAGTTTGATTTTCTGCAAGGCAATTTTATACACTGAAGCCAATAGTGTACCCTTAAAGGTTAAAATAAAGACACATAAAATTGCAAACAGACAAAACGATAACGAAAACGGAAATACTATACTTATGTTAATCACAGTAATAAGAACTGAAATACCATTATCAATAAGTTTTAGTTTGTCAAAATTATAACCTTCGCATTCTAAAGAAATAAATAAATTCTCCGAAAAAATACTGAAATTGTAAGTTGTAATTTTTAAGCAAAATCACACACATAAACATCCCGCGATAATACCTAAATGTTGCCAAAACAACAAAACAAAATTTTAGTTGAACCTTAAAAAAATGATTTATTCGAAAATAATCCTAATTAAATATCAAAGAATAGAAAAATTTAATAAATATTCCAACCAATTAACATAGCTACAGTAAAAATATGTAATATTTTGAAAAATTGCATGTAAAGTTTAAATTGTCCACTTACTGAGAAACGTGACATGATATGACGTCATAACACTGGAAAATCACTTAAAAATTAAATTTTAAAAAATTCGGAAATAATTAGGAACGCCAAACCTATTTAAGAACCTTCCTCGTGTAATTTTGTGCATGTGTACCGAATTTCTCGTTATTTGGTTGTCTGGATCTTGAGTTATGAGGGAACAGACAAACAGACAACAAATGCGTCTCATATATATATATATATATATATGTTCAATAATAGTTTCATATAAATTTATATCTGAGAACTCTCGCTAGTTTTTTAAAACATTTAAGTTAATATTTTAAAAATTTTCATATTTCTTCCAGGTTTCCAAATTTAACAATATTCATGCTTTTTCTCGGATTATCTATAAGAACAATTATTAAAATTCTCAACAAGGAAACAGGTTTTTAATTCCATACCAACTTAAGGAAGCGTAATAAAAAGGAAGCTAAATTTGGAAATTAATTTGATGAATATAATACAGTCGGCCCACCATTTTGCGAACCTCTATCTTGCCAATTTCTCTATTTCGTGAACTTTTTCCTGGAACCAAGAACATTTTATGATTTTCTTCGTGAAATAGCCTCCAAAAAGCTAGGTGCATTTTCCTCTTATCGAACTTTTTCTCTTGGGATTCGATTTTTTTTCTCTCTGTTTTTGAAATATTTATGGACCTTCGCGTGATGTAATGAGCAAGTAAAATCATTTGAAATTATTAGACTTGAATTGTGTGAAAAAAATACGCCTGATGAGGTATTTCGTGCACTGCAAAGTTGCGAGGAATGAGAGAAAACATTTTTCTTTTTAAATCGAAAACACTCAAACAAAATTAATAGACTTAACCAGTAGTTAAATTGAAGGACACACATTCTTAAAATTACTGGTCATAAAATATGCATGTTTAAAATTACTTGTAGGCTTAAAATTGGAAAATGTTATTAAAATTCGTTAATCATAATACAAAAGTACTTTTTTAAAGTTGGAAGTACTGAGTATTTCTTAACAAAGTTGTTTTTTTCCCCTGCTTTCCAAGCCGAATTCTTTTTGATAGGTAAGGTATGTAAAATAAATAGATATTAACATACAAAAAAGGTGTGGGAACAATTAATTTTATATTAATGTACAGTTATGTGAATTTTAAATTTGTTTTAAGTGGTTTTTAAACTATATTGAAAGATAAATCACCATTTCACGAAATTTTCCAAATAACGAACTTTTTTTCAGGTTTAGCGACGACTGTAATTTAGTGAAATTTTTGTCATATTTTCATGCGTATCGGAAATAATAACATTAATTTGTAAAATAAGAAATAGATGTGTTTGAAAACAGAATTATACAAACTCTTTGTGAAAAAATTGCTTTAGGTTATTTTTTTAGAAAAGTAACATTTTCTTGTGAAAGACTCTAATTGAAAATGATTATTTCCCTGATGAGTATTCCTACACAGCAATTCCAAATACAATTTGTATCTAAGATATGAGCTGAAAGAAATTTATTACATACCTATCAAACAAAAAAAATTGAAATAAGTGCGCTAAGACAAATAAAAAAGATATCTCTACAAAAATAAAACTGATCAAATCCTTCCTCCAAAAATTAAAACTCCTTTCTAAATTCCATCTTTATTCTTAACCCTATGGGCAATGTTTATGATACCCAAGAAAATGTAAAAGTACTTGTTCATTCACTCGTGGGTATCCCAAAATATTTGCACGGATTAAAAAAAAAAAAGACTGCGCACTCATTTCCGCGGTAATTCTAAAAGACAGCACACTCTTACAAAACTTTCTTTTTTCCCCTTTTTCATTCAAACAACACTGCACCCCGTACGGTTTTGAATAGTTTATTTTACTGCAACTGCGCATGCGTTCTGAAACCGACTATATCTGTCAATCACACCCCGTTGCTATAGTAACAAAGGATTACCTTTTTACAAACATTTTTGCTTTGACGTTATCCGAGTTGCAAACAAAGCCATCTGTTGGATAAAGGTAGTTTTTGGCCTTAAAGCTTTTCTCTCTTTTCGTTAGCGCGTAAGAAACAGCAGGCCTCGAGTTCATGACCTTTATTGCAGTATAAACATTTGCGGCTTCTACTTGATTCACAGTGAAGCAAAAGGTTTGGGGTGTTCTGTCATCGGATTTCTCTTACGATGTCCGGGGGAAAAGGAGCTTTGATTTTTTGTTCTCTTTTGTGGTGGAGGGAATAATGACATGGTTTATGATTGTTTATTTGAGAGGCTTGTTCCAGAACTTGGATTTTCCAAGTTCATTAACCGCAAAAGAGCGCTTTGGTTAAACCCTTAGTCCAGCGGCCAAATGAAATTGCGGGCAACTTCGGAAAAATATGATAATCTCGCGGGCCACTTCGGAAAAATATAATAATCTCGCGGGCCACTTCGGAAAAATATGATAATCTCGCGGGCCACTTCGGAAAAATATGATAATCTCGCGGGCCACTTCGGAAAAATATGATAATCTCGTGGGCCACTTCGGAAAAAATATGATAATCTCGCGGGCCACTTCGGAAAAATATAATAATCTCGCGGGCCACACATAAAAATATGTACCTTTATATCAAATTTGGAAACAAAAAAAACATTTATTGGAGTGAAAATTTGAAACTTTTCTTTTTAGTGTACAGGATTTAAAACCTGATAATTAAATTACGGATTCTATTATAAATCTCTCATGATTTGACATATCTGTACAAGAATTATTTACTACACAAGCTTGGAAGAAGTAGAAAATATAATTACATTGAAACTAAACTTTTGCCGTTGCAATCATTGTGAAAGTGCAACGACTCTTAAAAATATGGTTCAGCGTGATGATTGCAGTTACTGGTACAATTGGAATTGTGTCAATTTTAAGAATGGGTCAAAAATTAAAAATTGGCTTTGTCCAGATTGTTCTATAAAGTAAAAGATTGCGATGAAGAGAGTTATGGCTCCTGGCGATACCTGTATAAAAAAAACGCATCGATATTCCTACCTCATGGTGATGTAGAAACGCGATCAATATCATAAATTTTTATAATATTTATTGCTGATTTCCCACATTTAATTAATTATTTTAAGAGAGAGTTGCCAAGAGATGGGAAGCCCCTGATCACCCCTAAGATGTTCTCCCTCAAAATTGGGGTGGAACCCAGCCAAAACGTACTGTTACCTGAATGGTACTCAAAGCTACGGCTAACGACAAGCGTACTTGTAGCCCTTTGCAGCGATGAATTTCTTGGACCTCGATCTGACATCGTCAGATAGGTGGCATTGGTAACAACAGAGAGAGAGAGAGCAGTATTATTTCATAATAACTTATTATTTAGTGTACTAACTCATCAGTAAAAAAATGCACATTTCTTACATATTAATTAAAAGAAAAATGTTTTCCAGTGAGGATATATATGTGTTCAAAAATTATACTTTGAATAATATTTAGGATACTTAATTCTTTCTTAGGTCAACAAAGAAATTTTTTTTTATTTTAATTAATTTTTATTAAATAGTTACAATTAATATAAATATGTATATACATATGACAGATATACAATATTAAGTGACAAACTAGAAAGCGATTTTCCTTGCAATTTTTCATTTTTCTTTTCATATATGGTGTTGGACTATTTTTTTTTGTTTGTTACTATTTATTCATTTATTGAATTTAATTATTCCTATAAAGCAATATTGTAAAAAGAAATCACATTCTCAGAAATTAGGCCATCCCAGAAGGAATTCGAACCTACGACCTTTGGATTAAAAGTCCAACGTGCTATTCATTGCTCAACAGGGGCACAACGAACGATTTTCCTTTCTATATATGCTGTTGGACTATTATTTTTGTTACTTTTTATTCATTTTTTAAATTTAACTAATGAATTAATATTTGAAAAAAAACAAACAAACAACGGTATTAACATCAAGTGTAATCCACTGCTAGTTTAAAAAGATGTATTTGAACTTGAATGGATGAATAGAAAGTATTTTATTAACGATTGAAAAAGAGTGAACTAGCAGTGGGAATTTAATAAGAAATAAACAACATAAAATATAAGCATTCCTTCAATATAGTTAAATAAAAAATTAAGATTTTAATGAGAATTTGGCCATTGTAAAGCTATACTTAATGACGTAATATCAGGGGTATAGTTTGTAACGTCGTGAGTAGCTAGCCATCAATAAACTGTCACAGCCTAATTTGAAAATAAAACTATTGTTTATTTTCTAAACAATTTGTTAGTGAAGCAATATATTACAGTTCTTATACCAAGCCGGGGTGCAGTCAGTCTATATTCTATTCTCAACGCCACCGGCGGTCATAGTCTTTCTTTCCACTCCAACCTCCTTAGCGCTCTCCTCCAGTCCGTTCCAACCAGGACTCTCCTCTCATGCTTTCTCGATCCATTGCAGGGCTTTTTCCGTTTCTCCATCCAGGGCCGGGGTCCTCTTACTAGTTTTCTTCTTCTCCTAAGAAAAACCTTTTAAACACCACGGGTGGGACCACAACACGCCCCTCGTCCCTTTTTTTTTGGCAAGTCACAAAAGTCTCTCTCGGCCTCCCTCGTCCTATTTGCGCATAATACACCAATACCCACCCGGGCCGTCTAACCCAAGTCGCCATAATTCCTTGTCCAACACCTGGACACACTTGTCCATCACGCCACCTGTTTCTATTCTCCACTTCTATCAACACCAGAAAAGACGACATGATTCTTTAAAGACAGGCTTCACCTATTGTCAATGGGGTGCCGACTCTTCTTTACCATTACGGCGGCCAGACTGGATGTCGTCACTCCCCAAGTTCAGACAATAAACAATGACCCCATGGCCACGTGCACTGGTCATTTTGTGACAAATCTATACGGAACTTTATCACTAACCTTCTGAGACGTCTTTTTTAGGGAAATTTAATTCCCCTGCCTATTTCCAAACAACTCCAAAAAGGGGACAGGGATTCCTTATTATGCAGATTAGATAAAGTATTTAAGTCAAACGGAATAGTAAAGTGTGAGACAGAGGAGAGAGAGATTGAAGCAGGAAGTTATAATAGTGAAGTTAGAGATTTATTATTGAAGATTTCTAGATGGATAAATTAGGCATAGGAAGAGCTGAGATTCAGTGTGATAAATATTGATTTATAATTAAAGTCTCATTAAAGTTTCATATTAGGAGTGAGATTAAAGTTAAATGTTCAGTAGGAACATTATTGAATATAATTCTGGGATCTCTTATTGCGTTAATCTCTGCGTGATCGATATTCGAATTGTTAATTAATTGGATCATTAAATATTTAAGTTAATATAAAGGAAAGTCCCTTTTAAACCTCATAAAGCTATTTTGATTCATTTGTTATTAAAAGTCTTTGATTCTATTTGGGAAAGATAACCAAATAAAGAAAGTTATTTTTAAAAATGGCTACTGGTTCTTTTTTGACTCAAAATTATTCTCGTTCTCAAAGTGAGATCCAAGGAGATCTTCACAATGGCGCCCAACGAATAAATCGAGAAGAGAGTCGGATCCGGTTTTAGAATCATTCCGGAACAATATTTTTCGGGGGTTGAGAACGTAAATGATTTTTTGGAGAATATTGATAATAATCTCGCGTATTATGAGTACCTGCACAACTAGCGTGTGCTTTCTTGAAAGGTCATCTCAAAGGACGGGCACTAGACTGGTTCGAAGTTCTTGGTTATAGGGTCATTGAAGATAAGGCAACAGACTACGCGCACTTAAAAGGCATTGTAGGAACAATTCCCCGTGGTCAGAAAC
Source organism: Trichonephila clavipes (assembly GCA_019973935.1). Lineage (NCBI taxonomy): Eukaryota > Metazoa > Arthropoda > Arachnida > Araneae > Nephilidae > Trichonephila > Trichonephila clavipes. Next base: position 26,452 of record BMAU01000168.1, read on the forward strand.
AGGTCAGAACTAGAAACGCGATTTTATTCCTCATCGCAAAGGCGTGATCAGCAGCCTTCGGACTTTATTTATGAATTATTGAAAATTCATAAGGTCCTTAAACTAGAAATGTCGAAGGAAAAATTAATTGATCACGTCATTAGTCGATTAGAACCTCAAATTTTGGATACTGCCAATCTCCTTCAAATCATTCATAAATACGAAGAACGTTTTATGAATAGACAGATCAGAGGTTCGAGTGAGGGATTTAGAAGTTCAAACCCTAATGAAAACAATCGTTTTAATAACCGGCATAGACAAGAAAATTGAGGGAAAACAGAAATAATGAGAGATACGCCAATAATAGCCGACCACAAAGAGAGTTTAATCGGTTCGAAAACCAAGGTTTCGCAAATAATCGGAGATTCGAGGGTCGACGCCAAGGTGGACAATCGGATCAGCGATTCCACAATCAGGGCGGTCGGCAAAGTAGGTCGAGAAATAGTACATTTCGGGGTCAAAATGAACGAAATAGACATTTAAACTTTTAAGCGATCGATGTGAATATGGGGGGTAATCGATCGCGGGGTACGGAAAATCCTCCAGTTTCGGATCAACGGCCTATCAGAGTATCCTCTATAAGAATGACCCCAGTCGAATTACCGTATGTCCCTATACTATTAAACGAAACCTTTATTACAGCACTGTGGGACACGGGAGCGGAGAAATCTTTTATTTCGGAGGAGGTCTACCGCAAATATTTTTCATACGGACCTCGTCAAAAGACGATGGACAGAGTCGTGACAGCACAAGGAGCCCCGTGTAGTCACTTAGGTCGGGTCGAATTGCAGATTCGGATCAGGGAATTTTAGAAACCCTGGGAATTCCATATTCTAGACAACATGCAATATCAGTGCATCTTGGGAATCGATTTTATGAAGGAGTCACGATTGACATTGGATTTTGATCAGAAATCCTTGATCATTCCCGACAATCAGATCAAACAATTGCCGAAAATAAAAAAGCCGGTCGATATTGATCTCACAGACACAAAACTTGGTGACGGGCAACACAGACAATTAAAAGCTTTATTTAATAATTTTAAGGGGTTATTTTCCGATCATCCGGGGTTAACGCATGTTCTATATCATGAGATAGATACTGGAGACAAGGGACCGGTAGTGTCGAGACCATACAGGTACGACCGGGTCAAGCAGGGCATTATTGATTATCACATCGATAAGATGTTACGTGATGGTACAATTTGTCCTATTAATTCGCCTTACGCATCTCCAGTCGTTCTAACACGAAAGAAAAATGACCTTCCTCCAGATTCTTCCGAGGCGTATCGTTTTGCGATCGATTATCGCAAATTAAATGTAATTACCAAATATCCTCGATATCCATTACCGGTGATTGATGACTTACTCACCAATATTCCTCACACCGGCGTTATGTGCACACTAGATTTAAGAAGCGGGTACTTTCAGTTGGCAATTAGCCCAAAAGATATTGAAAAAACGGCTTTTATTACTCGAAATGGCACTTTTGCATTCCTCCGGATGCCGTTTGGCCTTTCAGGGGCGGTGCCGAATTTTCAGAAAGCAATCGGCATAATTTTAAAACCGGTTATTGGGCGTTTCGTGTTGGTCTATATGGACGATGTTATCATAACATCGTCATCCTTTAAAGACCATCTCGATCATTTAAATCAGGTTTTTACTTTATTACGAGACGCAGGGATAACTTTAAATAAGGAGAAATGTCACTTCGCCGGTGACAAACTACAATATTTAGGCCTGATTATTAGCAAAGACGGAATCGAAACTGACCGTAATAAACTTACGGCAATTACGGAAATGAGACCTCCCAAAAATAATAGGGAAGTGTCAAAATTTTTAGGGATGACGGGTTGGTACCAAAAATTTATCCCGCGATACGCGGATATATGCGAACCATTGTACCAATTAAAGAAAAAGGGGGCTAAGTTTAACTGGCCTAAAGAAGCACAAGATTCTTTTGATAAGATCAAACGTACACTAACGGAGGCACCAGTTTTACAATTACTGAATTTTTCTGAACAGTTCAATTTATTCACTGATGCTAGTGGGGTCGGAATTGGTGCTGTGCTTCAACAAAATCAAAAACCTATTGCTTTCGCGTTTCGAACCCTTAATAAAGCAGAACGTCATTATACGGTTACCGAAAGAGAATGTTTGGCAGTAATACGGGCTCTAAATAAGTTTAAAACTTATTTTGGACCCCTGCCTGTGAAAGTGATTACAGATCACGCAGCGTTAACAAAGTTAACGAATGGTAAGAATTTATCAAGTAGGATGATCCGATGGGCGTTGAAATTGTCCGAATTTAACATAGAATGGGAGCACAGGCCTGGTGTTCAAAACGGGTTCGCAGATCTTTTATCGAGAAATCCAGTGGACAGTATCGAGGGGTCACAAATTTCGTGCGCAGCTCTTAGAGCCCTCGCAATAAATTCACGTGAACAGTTCATTAGGGAACATAGGGAAGATCCTGAATTAGGACATATTTACCGATATTTAGAAAACCCTGATGACGGTTCTGTTAATGCGACGGTTGGTCCCAGGACTTCAAGTTAATAAATGGTCTCCTCTTTTACGCGAAATATTTTTCTGCTCTGGGAGAACTAAGAGTTTATATTCCTGGTTCTCTTAGAAAAGATATAATGAAAGAGTTTCATGATCTGCCACTGGCAGAGCATCTCGGAAAGAGGAAGACATATCTTAAACTTCGTGACACGTGCTATTTTCCATTAATGAGAAAATACATATTTGAATATGTTTCAACCTGTGACCGGTGTCAAAAATTTAATTATAAAAACGCGCTACCAGCTGGTCATTTAATGCCTATAGTTTCAAAATATCCAAATGAAATTGTAACGATAGACTTATTAGGCCCCTACCCCGCATCCCGACCCGAGAGATATAAATTCATATTAGTTATATCTGACCACTTCACTAAGTGGTGTGAGCTGATTCCTCTTCGTAAAGCTTCAGCCCAGGCAATAGCTAATGCCCTTTTTGATAACTATATAGCGCGATACGGAGCTCCGATTTCTTTGATAAGTGATAACGGCCCCCAATTTATTTCTGACGTATTTGAACATCTCAGTCACAGGTTGGACATCAAACATATGAAAACGGTAACGTACAGACCGCAGGCTAATCTCACTGAGAGAGTAAATAGAAATTTAGTTCAAATGATAGCCTCTTTTGTTGAAGAAAACCATGAAAACTGGGACTAATTTCTTCATGAGTTCGCTTTTGCTCTGCGCACTGCGGTAAATGAAACAACAAATAAAACTCCGGCTGAGTTATTCTTGGGAAGGAAAATCATAACCCCGTTTAGCAAGCTCATAAATGTTACGGAGGATACGAAATATGTTGGTAGGAACATCGAAAGATTATTCGATGAGGCAAGACGAAATATGCAAAAAAAGCATAAGTCTTGGGAAAAATATTACAATCGCAGAAGGAGATCGTTCACATCAAAGTGAACGATTTTGTTTTAATTCAAACACATTTCTTAAGTGCTGCGGGTAGAAAACAGGTTAGAAAATTTATGCCTAAGTTTGAAGGTTCTTATAGAGTTTTGGAAGTTAAAGGTAATAATTTGATCATTTGGAAAAGCGGAAAAAGTGTGACAGTTAATATTGATCAGGTTCGAGTGTACCGTCCTCGACAGACAGACACGACTAGTTAGGATACTCAGGTAGAAACTCTGTATTACGAGCAAGGAGTTAGTCATAGGTCGAATCGGTCGAATCAAGGGCAGTTTAAAGAACACAGGAAAACCTCTAGTAAGGAAAGTGAGGGGTGCAGATCACGGCAGGGTAACACCGCGCGGGAGAACCCCAGAAACAAACGCAAAATGAGTAATAGTCGAAGGACCAAGTTTTAAAAAGGTCCAAGATGTGCAGGAAGAGATCACTGCAAGGGACTGAGCACAAGGATCGGAAAAGACTCGCTCCTGAGCAAAGGCAGGAAGTCAAGAGGTCTCGATTCCACCCTCGATCTCATCCAGAACTTATAAATTTAAGAGACCTAATACCTCCTCACAAGGAGTAGAGTCCATTGCAGGTCCATCAAGGTTGCCTGATTGCAGACTGAATAAGTCAACCACAGTCGAATCCGGACGGAAGGTAGTGGACGTGATAACAAGACCCGCCAGACCAGAGCAACAACGAGAGGACGCAACAAACAAGAGGAGAGACCAGTCCGGTCGAATCAAGCCACTACAAGGGGACCTTGCCCATACTATCTACGCAGCCAAGTGAAGGAAAGCGACGGAATTCCTGAGGAGCAGAGGAACATCGAAATCAACGGCATCCCTCACAGCAGAATAAGGAGAAGTCTCAGTATGGAAGCGTTGGATGGAGATCCAGTACATAGGAGAATTTAACAGACAAAAACTAGGTTGTATTGTTTCTTTATCTTCGCGGTACGAACAAGTGAAGAATTTTTGCAATTGGAGCAAGTCACGGGCGGACTTTAAAAGTAAGAAGACTGGTAAAAGTAGACACTGCATTGTGTGTGTTTTTTTCTGTAGCAGAAAAAACAGCTTTTGTGATAATTTTTTGTATTATGGAGAAAACATCTGTAAAATTTGCATTTGTTTACTTCGATGTATGACTTCGCTAAGATGCGACAATTCATTTGGTTGTTTGTGTTATTTGTTTGTTGCAAAATGATTGTTATTGTATGATGTACACAGTCCAGTCACACATTAATGTGACCACCACGTACTTTCGACTTTGACGTTAAATAACCAATCACAGAAGGATGCTGGCATCGTTGTGCTATTGAGTGTATATAAAGAGTGTGTGGGGGCTACGGAAAACACTACAATCGTTGGCGTAATGCAAACATGTAAAGAGTTATCCGAAGTCCAAAACGGCATAATTTTTGGCTTTCGGGAAAAGGTTGGAAGCATTTCCGAAACGGCTAAGTTTGTGGACTGTTCGTGTGTCACCGTGGTTAAAGTATACCGTGCATGGCAAAATGGGACCGTCCAAAATCAGTGACGTGGCAAATGTGGTGTACCACGGGCAATAGGTGATAGAGGTGACTGATGGCTGCAGAGGTGAGTTCGGGAGAATAGACGTGCTACCGTTAAGCAACATACCACCCAGATGAACCAAGGGGTTACCAACAGTGTCTTCCAAACTACTGTTCAGCGATCGTTGTTGCGTCTGGTTCTCCGAAGCAGGCGCCTGGTTCATGCACCTATGCTGACTGCTTCTCATCAGCAACGAAAACAGGAATTTTCATACAGGTACGCCAACTGGGCATCCAATGAGAGGCGACAGGTAGAGTTTTCTGATTAATCACGCTTTATACTCCATCGGACGGATGGTTGGAGGCAAATAGGGCATGAAACGTCTAAAGGCAAACACCCTGCAACAATTGCTGGCAAGGTTCAGGCTGGAGGTGGGAGCATTATGGTCTGGGGAATGTTTTCCTTAAATTTTCTGTGTTTATTCATCATTATGGAAAGCACGATGTATCAATAGAAGTTCGCATCTGTCCTTTCAGACCATGTCTACCTCTTTATGCGCATTGTTTTTCTTTAGGATGGGGGCATCTACCAGCAGGACATTGCGGAGTGTCATACAACTGACAGCGTACGTGCGTGGTTCAAAGAGCACCAGGATCAGTTTATCGTTCTTCCGTGTCCAGAAAACTCACCTGACTTAAGCCCAGTCAGTAATCTATGGAACCCACTCGATCGGGTTGTTCGCGTCATGGATCCCCACGCGCGTAATCTAGTGCAGCAATAGAGTCGGCATGGCTCAACATCCTAGTGAATACCTTGAGGATCCTAAATGACTATTTTCCCCTCTGCGAAAGATGGTTATTCTGGCTTTTTACAGTGGTCACATTAATATGACTGGACTGTGTATATATATGTGTGTGTATATTTTGTTTCAAATCTGGTGACTTGGGGTGCGGCGAAGTTAGATAGGATTAACCATTAACACTAATTAGGGCAAAAACTTTTAGAATGGGAAGGCAAAGGAACCAAATATATATTGTATGTAAAATTCATGTAACAAGTGTATAAATTCATGTCTGCTTTTACCTACCACTCAAATGGAAATTAATCTTTCAGGGTAGCTGACCCTGAAGTCCTCGATGTTCCAGTGCCAAAGAAGATAAAAATTGTTATTTTATGTATAATACTTAAGTAGGAATTAAGTAAACTCTATGGGGCTGATTTTTTGCCACCACTTGGGATATGGATAGAGTGCAGGGATTAATTTAAACTTGTAAAGTGTTATGAGGTTTAAAAATTAATTATAAGTCGTAATTTTATTTGTCCTTTTCCTTAAGGAAAGAGAGTTTCAGTAATATCCAATTAGCAGTTAAGGTCGTCGGAACTATAAGTCAAAGATAGGAATTACGTAATTTAATTTCAAGACGTATGAGACCTTCGAATAAATCCCGTTTTCTTTTTGGAGGGGTTGTGACAAATCTATACGGATCTTTATCACTAAACTTCTGAGAGGTCTTTTTTAGGGAAATTTAATTCTCTACCTATTTCCAATCAACTCCAAAAAGGGGACAGGGATTCCTTATAATGCAGATTAGATAAAGTATTTAAGTCAAACGGAATAGTAAAGTGTGAGACAGAGGAGAGAGAGATTGAAGCAGGAAGTTATAATAGTGAAGTTAGAGATTTATTATTGAAGATTTCTAGATGGATAAATTAGGCATAGGAAGAGCTGAGATTCAGTGTGGTAAATATTGATTTATAATTAAAGTCTCATTAAAGTTTTATATTAGGAGTGAGATTAAAGTTAAATGTTCAGTAGGAGCATTATTGAATATAATTCTGGTATCTCTTACTGCGGTAATCTCTGCGTGATCGATATTCAAATTGTTAATTAATTGGATCATTAAATATTTAAGTTAATATAAAGGAAAGTCCCTTTTAAACATCATAAAGCTATTTTGACTTATTTGTTATTAAAAGTCTTTGATTCTATTTGGGAAAGATAACCAAATAAAGAAAGTTATTTATAAAAATGGCTACTGGTTCTTTTTTGACTCAAAATTTTTCTCATTCTCAAAGTGAGATCCAAGGGGATCTTCACAATTTTACAGCTGGTGGATCTATAAAATTTGGGGACAATCGATGGGTGTGAGTTCACAACAATCGAAGACGTCGTACTTGTCATTTAACAGCTGTTGAAGCTATAAAATTTATCGTTAATTGAAGGATGGGGATTCACAACAATCAACGACATCACAAGTTTGTGATTTTTAATTTAACACATGATTTTAATGTTGAGTTGTTACGTGGGGATACAGATTTTATAGCAGAAAATAGATTCAGCAGAGAATAGTTCAGATTTTATTGCAGATTATTCCTTAACTCAGTAACGCAACAGCCCATGAGAGCCAAGACCTGCTGTGCCCATCTCAGTATACGTGACCTTGGGCGCTGAGTTGCGTGAGCAGATGCTTTGATCATGTGGTCAATATGACGCTAAACTCCCAGTGTTTTGTTCCCAAGCAAGCATGGCACTCATTTATCGACCCACTGAAAGGATGAAAGGCTGAGTCTAGCATGCCCAGCCCGGGGTTTGAATTCGCACCTGTGGTGTGGAAGCGTGATGCACTACTACTCAGCTTTAATATTATTCCTAAAATAATATATTTTCTGTGTGTATGTGTGATCAGCTTATACTTTTTATCAACATTCAACATCTTTAAAATGTTTTACTTTGAGTGAGATTCAACGAGTTTGAAAACTAACATTTTGTTCAAAATCTGTATGTCATCTATAAAATTTATAAAGTTTTGACTACATTTTATAGCATCAAAATCAATGTTAATACTTATATAAAAAATTTCTCTTAATATTACCTTTTTCTATTAGAAAGTGGTAAATGTTTGCACAGTCTTTAAATTCTTAAGAATAAGTAAATTGTTTATTATCAGTTATAATTTCTTTTCTTTTTTTTTGTCATATAAAGAAATTTTCGCATCTTTAAACAAATTTCCCTAAATCCAACAAATTTTAATTTTTAAAAGCCTTAAACTCAATGTCAGCATCTCTTTTGTTTTCCAATTAGGTTGTATTAAGATGACTCAATGCCAAGAAATAACTTTCGCATTTGAAATAATCCAAGCAAAAAACCAGGCGTTATTGCATATTAGAAATCATTAATTCCGTACAAACTCACCCGCCCCTCCAAAAAAAAATTTATTACTACAGTTAATAATAAAGCCTGTTGTTTATGGAGAACTTAATGTACATTCCATGATCATACTATAATTTAAAATATTTTTCCTCAGTTCCTTATGTATATAAAAATAAGCTAATTTTTAAAAAATAGCGCTTAAAATCCCATTCACGTTTGAGCAAGGAAATTATCTGAAAAGAGAAAAAATACAAGTGCAGCTTTGTAAAAGAGCCGCGGTTAATTGCTCCCACAGGGGGGGTGGAGGGAGAGCCACCCTCTGAAGAGGGGAGGGAAGAGCAGGAACAGGAATGACGTCACTTCTAGGGAGGGAGAAAGATGCTTGAACTCGTTTTAGATTTTCGACCACGCCCTTGAACTGAGTGGGGAAGAAGCAAAGCGAAACAGTACTATTGAAATTGAGGCACCACAAATTCTAATATTTCCGTGTTATTTAGCAACCAATATCACAATTAGTCAACAATGTATTATATTCTAATTTTAAACTATGTTTTAGATTGTCTCATTTCAAAACTAATTATCAAAATAACTAATGTACTCGTGTATGTGATCAGTTGTATTAAATGTGTTTTAAAAAAATAATGCAGTTTTTGCATTGAATTTACCAAATTTGATAAAGGTTATGTTTTACAAGCCTCAATTTCATCTAGGTTATCATCTTTTTGTATTTACACGCTTCTTTAAAAAAGTTTATACATACACTCAGGAACATTGAAAAAAGGGACCCAAGAAGAAAGCATCGGATTGAAATGAAATTTAATACACATAATGACACAGATGAGAAATTCGCTTGATCTCAAAAACAGGACAATTAAACGAATACAGGGTGTGCAACGACACAAATACTGGGAAACTTCAATAGCACTTTGGACCACCTCCAGCTGCAATACATGCCACCACACGGTCCGGCATTGAGTTGATTAGACACCTTATGTTGTCCTGAGGCAGATGGGCCCACAAATCTTGAACAGCCAACTCTAAATCATGTACAGAGTGACACGATGGCATCTGCCGTTTTAGCAGATTCCATACGTGTTCTACAGGGGCAAATCGGGGGAGCGGGCCGGCTATGGAAGAGTCTGAAAATGACGTAGGAAATCTTGAGCAACTCTTGCTGTATGCGGACGAGCATTATCTTGCTGGAAAATAGCCCCTGGGAGACTATTTAGGAAAGGTCCTAAATGCGGTCGAAGAATATTATCAGCGTAACGTTGGCCTGTTAAAGTTCCACGCATCACAATTAAAGTGGACCGGCTATCATAGGCTATGGCCCCCCAGACCATTACACCAGCTGTGCGGGCAGTGTGACGTAGAACAGTGGGGGGAATTGTAGCGTTCACCAGGGTGCCTCCACGGTTATCATCTATCCCCAAAACAACCGGGATTCATCACTAAACACAACCTTTGGCCAATCTGTGACATTCAACATTGATCTGGCGTGGCACCACTGTAGACGCAGTTGCCGATGTTCCGGTGTTAAAGGGAGTGCACGGAAAGGGCGCTTGGATTTACGATTTGCTTCTGCAAGGTGTCTGGAATTTGTTTGTAGAACAATTGCTACGCCTACGTCTGCTCATATCGTTGAACGAGTCACTGTGGGGTCCATAAGGTCTTGCCGCACGATCCTTCGATCCTCTCTCCTCGTGGTCTTCCTGGTCGCTCCAGACCCACCTTCTCGTGTCCACTACTCCCAAAAATTTCTAACGGCGCACTCCGAACGATCTACCTATCCAGCATGACGGCGCGATGACCAGCCTGCAGTTTTTATCCCGATGATCAGGCTTCTCTCAAACTCGCTTAACTGTGAGAAATGTTTTCTAGTACGTTTACCTGGCATGTTTCGCTTACCAAAATCTTCCTACAATCTGCGGGTTATCGTCACGTTTATGAATCTTCGAATTTGCGCTGGCTTATATAGCACCCTCTTCCTGATTGTAGCGCCACCTCGGCGTGTATGAGCATGCGTATTGGCACAAAACTTTTATCATTTGCATATCACATTACGCTGTACTTATTTGCAAAGTTTCGCGATTGTACTTAGGTTCCTTCTTGGGTCGCTATTTTCAATGTTCCTGAGTGTATATATATATGTAATGCAATTATTTATGAAATTTAAATGGCCTTTTATTTCAGCAAAAAATGCTACAGTTGCAATTTGATAAAAATTATCTGTGTCATCACCCATTTTGCGATATTCAATGCTTAACCATATTCTCTATCACTTTGCGTGATTAAATTTTTATACGTCATTATAAACTTAGGATTGGCACAATTTACTGTATTTATCATTAAATGAAAAGTAATTGATTTATACTAGAGGTCTGTGAATATTATCTTTGACTCAAAAGTAATTTTTTTCCCACTTCAGAATTTATCAAAAAGAACACGAAAGAATAACAAATAAAGTAATACTATTAAATGGTTGAATAAATAAACTCTATTTTCAGAGTATATGCATGTTTTGAAGATTTAAGAAGCAGAAAAAATAAGATTATCATCCTTACCCCCCACCCACACACACTAATCAGTAAGAATTACGCTTTTATGACTGTCTAAAAAGTTTGGGAGGAAGGTTAGAACTCAATAATTAAATTAAACAGGAATTTAAGTATGATGTCTATTATATAGGTAAACGTGTCTTAAAATTTTAGGGACATTCTTAGAAATAAAATTTTATTTTTATAATTAGATACATTTCTATGGATAAACTCTATTTGAATTATTTAAAATTAGCAAGGGTATAAAATTACGGTCAGAAAATCTCGTAAAAAATTCTAACTTTAAAAAAAAAATTAAAACATGCTTTGTATACTTAAATTAATATAAATTTAGAAGTGCTCTTTTTAGTAATTTGTAAATATTTGGCTGTATGATTTTTAACATAGTAGAGAAATGCATCCCTTGTATTTAAAATAATTTACTATAAAGAAACGATTGCGTGAAATTGTGGTTTCTATTATTGCTAAGGTAAAAAATATTTCAATAAACATTTTCGTTCATTTTATACGCATTTAAATAAGGGAATTTATTTTTAATTCGGCGTTTAAAATAGTTATTTTAGAAGAGGAAACCGTATCTATGGTTTCTTACGGAACGAGAATTCTTGCATTTTAAATTTGTGAATTTTTAACTTTCTCTTTATAAGAAATCTTATTGCGTGTAAATTAAGCATAGCGTGTAGAGAGAATTTAGGCTTTTCATACCATTATGACGCGGTGGGCGCCAAATTATGAGGGGATGTGACCCAAGGTAAAAAGGGACACGCGGGGAAGGGGTTCTTTACAAAGTCCACTAGTTAATTAAACACATTTATTAGACAAAACAAACATTTACATACATAACTAGAGAACTAATAGTTAGTATAGAATTGAATGGGATCGGAGTGCATGCTCGTACATCCTTACAGTTCCAAAACTTGGCCATTACTGATGATTGTTCTGTTTGCCAGAGGGAGCGACAGTCTCTCTACTGTTAATATGGGAAGAGTCTAAACAACGGGTGGTTACAATCTCCCCCTATGGATCCGACGACGTCCCGGCGAAGAGACAGAATCATAAGTATTAGTTGTTGTAGTAGCAGCTTTTGTTGAGGGATGGATGGTTCCACTGAAAATGGCTGTTGAAGCAGTTGACGGGCTTGGAACATGTGTATTTTGTGTTGATGTGGACGTAACTTTTCGTGGTCGGCCTCTTTTTCAAAGTGGAGCTACAGGAGAAGTGTCCATGTCTTTAAAAGGTGTTAAAGCAGAAGTATGGTAAGTAGCTATATATATATCGGTTCAGATGGATTGGTAAGACTTGCGATAACATAAGAAGTGGGTGACTTTTGTATGAGAATTTAATATGGACCGTCACGCTTTGGCATGAACTTGGAAGTTTTCTTGTTCTTTGCATTACTGATGGGATGTAAAGTTACCCATACTTTATCTCCAGGAGAATAATAGACTGGACGACGATTTTTATCATATTGCTTTTTTCGCTGATCTTCTTGTTTTGTTTCTATTCTTTCTCATATGTCTTCGGTAATAGTTGCGAATCGTTTTAAATAAGGTGTTATTTCGCCAACAAAATTGTCATTGTGAACGACGCTTTTGAAATCTTGCACCACATCGTCTATAGTTCGTAGTTCTCTTCCGAAAAGTAGGTAAGCAGGAGTGTGGCCTGTTGTGTCACAGACAGTTGTGTTCATGGCGAAATGAATGACTGGGAGTTTGAAATGCCAATTAGAATGATCTTCTCCAACAAGTATTGCAAGGCGGGGCTTAAGGTATCTGTTTTTTCTCTCTACTGGATTAGATTGTGACGAATTAACTGGTATTAAGTTTTGACTTATATTTAACGTAAAGCAAATCTGTTGTAGAACAGCACTGACAAACTGTGTTCCGTTGTCACTGATAATTCGTCTCGGTATGCCCTGACGCATGAAAACTTCTTCTATGAGAGTTGTAGCTCATTGACGAGCACTGGCTTGAGAAAGGGCAAATAACTTAACCCACTTAGTGGCACAATCCTCAACAATAAATATGCATTGTTTACCTGAGTCAGTTTGAGGCAATGGTCAAAATAAATCAATAGCAATGACTTCAAATCTCCGTGAGTAGACTGGAGTTCTAAGCAAACCAGCAGGCTTTTGGTTTAATGCTTTAAAACGAGCACATTCTGGACATTTCTTAATGTAATAGGTTTTTGTACTTTTTCATGCCTGTCCAATAATATCGTTTTGCGATTTTCTGGAATGTTCCATCTTCTCCATAATGACCAGCCATCGGATCATTATAATGTCTTTGCATTATCAATTCACGTTAAGCATTTGGAATGACTAACTGAGCTTCTGCGGAATCAGCATCAGGAACATAACGATATAAAACACCTTGATTCATCAAAAATCCACGTTCAGTCCAATTTGCATATTCTTCAGTTTTCAGAGGGGATTCGAAACTGTCGATGATTTTTTTTTAAAATTATCATCTTTAAGCTGCGCCTCGCGCATGTACTTACAACTTCGTGTTGGCATATCAGCTATCGTGATATTATTGGCTTCGCAAAAGGATTCTTCTTCTTGAGTAACTAGGCGGGATAACATATCTGCAACGACATTTGCTTTACCAGGAGTATAATGTAATTTCAGATTGTAAGACTGGATTTCAAGTGCCCATCTTGCAAGTCGTCCGGTTGGAGACTTGAGGTTTAGAAGCCATTTCAGAGGTTTGTGGTCGGATGCCACGGTTTTTTCCGTTCCTTCAATATAACCATGAAATTTCTTCAAAGCCCAAAACACAGCAAGGGCTTCCCTCTCTGTGGTGGAATAGTTGCGTTCTGCTGGAGTTAGCAGTCGACTAGCGTATTCTATAGGATGTTCATCAGATCCTTCTCCTTGAAGTAAAACTGCTCCAAGGGCATAATTGCTTGCGTCTGTTCGAATAATATATGGCTGAGTACCATCTGCTTATTTTAACACAGGAGGTGTTGTAAGACAGTTTTTAAGGGTTTTAAATGCATTTTGTTGATCAAATCCCCATTGCCACTGGACTTTCTTCTTTGTAAGATAACTTAGTGGACGTGAAATCTTTGCAAAATCTTGAATATATCGTCGAAACCAAGAACGTTTGCAGGAAAGATTGTAGTTCTTTGACATTTTTAGGAGGTTGAATATCCAGTATAGAGGCTACTTTTTTTGGATCAACTTTTATTCATTTTTGTGTAATCCAAAATCCCAGATATTTAACTCGAGAAGAGGCAAAATGGCATTTTTCTCTATTTGCTTTAAGTTTGAAAAGTAAGAGTCTTTCAAAAATAGCTTTAAGATCAAACATGTGTTTTTCAAAAGTTTCTGACAAAACTATTATATCGTCTAGATAAGGTAATGCTAGTATGTCTTCCAGACCATTACAAAAACAGTTCATCAGTCTTTGAAACGTAGCAGGTGCGTTGCGCAAACCATTTGGCATCCGTAAGTAACGGTAAGTGCCAAAAGGACATACAAATGCTGTCTTGTCTTGATCTTCAACATGCACTTTAACTTGATGATATCCTGCTCTCAGATCTAATGTAGACATGAAAGGAGTAAGTTTTGCTTGATGTAGCAAGTCATCCATTCTGGGCAGTGGATATGTATCTGCAACTATTATTTCATTTAACTTTCTGTAATCAATACAGAGGCGAAATGTTCCATTTGGTTTTGGTATAATTAAAACTGGAGAAGCATAAGGAGATTCACATTCTTCTATTATACCTTCCGCGAGAAGTCTATCGATTTCTCGTTTTAATTTTTCTTTCTTGGAAGGATTCATCCTATAAGGTAGCACTGCTACTGGGAGATGGTCTCTAGTATTTATACGATGTTCAATAATTGGAGTATGCTCTCCCCCTGGTTGAAAGCATTCTTCATATTTTTCCAACAGTGAATTGATTTCTTTCCGTTGTGTAAGTGAAAGGTAAGTACGATCATTTTCCCGAAGTTGACAAGGATGTGGTTCAGTATCAACAGTGAGAAGAGCATTGATGTTAGGAGGCGCTTTCACAAAACTGTATTTTCTGTGGGATGTTTCCGTGAAATACCACTGTTTTCTTTGGAGATCTAAGACGATCCCTGCAGCTGTTAAAAAGTCTATACCTAGAAGTGTTCTGTTGCCTTTAGCATTTTTCAAAATTATTAGCTCCGTAGCAATGACTTTTCCTTGGATACCAATGTCTACAGAAGTTGTCAGTATTTCAGTGGTTTGAGTACGACCATCATCTAGAGTCATCTGCATAGTTTTTACTTCAAAATTCAATCCTTTTTGTTTAAGTAAATTATAAAATTTTTCACCAGCCACTGAATGTGTAGCACCAGTATCAGCACAAACTGCTGCTTCTGTATTACAAATGGAAATTTGAATTATACTACTGGGATTATTTTCACTGGAGAAACTATAAAAGTTTGATTGATTCAAACTTGATGACAAGGTATCTTTTTGTCGAACTGGGCTGCAAGTGTGGCATCTTGATCGAATGATTCCGGGAGCACCACATCCATAACAAGGTACAGGAGTTCTGTCTTCTTTTGTATCCACAATTTTCTTCTCAGGTATTCTGTCATTTGAAGTGGGATTCCGCCTACTGTTATTGGGAACCCCGGTTTCCCGCCGACTTTGACTAAGGAAACTTGACAGAGAATGCTCATGTGATAGCAACTTAGGATTTCGTGTGTTGTTTCTTCTCCAAGGATTGGACTTCATTTCTTTTTGTTTCCAACTAAAGTTTTTTTTTCGCATGTTTCTAACTTCTTCATACGAATCCAGCTTATCCACAAGTTGTAGAGGTTTATTCCAATTACACCATTGGTCCAAAAAGTGATATTTGTAATCTTGAGGGGCTTTCTTTTTAATTTGGTCTGCCACAATCAAATTTTTCAATTCTTCAAGCGTGGTAACTTTTGATTCTTTGAGCCACCCATCAAAATATGTTTTCAAATCAAAATAGAAGTCACGCCAGGTTTTTACCTGATCTTGGGCGTGCCGGGAAAACATCTGCCGAAATTTCTCTGCACTTAATTTAAAGCGTTTTAGTAAAATTTATTTGACTTTATAATAGTCTTGAGCATCAACAACAGATTCTTTTGCGATTAATTTTGAAACTTCAGTCGGTAAAAGACTAACAAGGTACACCACCCACTGAGGAACTGGTACCTTTAAAAATGTTAACTGCCTTTCAAAGAGGTCTAGATAAATTGTTACATCAGTTGTCTTTGGATCAAAAATCGGTAATAGCTTATGGAGTTCTAACTTTGGCATATTAGAGTCTGCAGTTGTAGAAGTATCAGTTGCAATATTAAGTTTTTGCAGTTCAAATATTCGTTGGTTTTCCTTATCTCTTTCGTCTCGCAATTCGAGCTCTTTTCTATCGTTCGTTTTAAACATTCTTTAGTAAAATCTGCATCATACCCTTCACTTTTTACGATTGCGTCTTTTATGTCAAGAAATTTGAAATTGTCTGGTATTGATATGTCTTGCGTTTCCGCCAATTCAAGGAGGTCCTGCATGCGACCTTTTGCTAAATAGGCCATCCAGAAATGTCACTTCAAATTTATTACAAATTTATATTCTTTGAATTTTAACATTTGAAATATATCATACCACAAGTAAAAAGAATCATATACGTACTCATAAATAAAAGTTCTACTTAGCCGAAACAAAATTTCCTATTAGTATTCAAAAAGAAAAGTTATTAGAACTCAGTCCCTCGGGGGAGCCTGTAACCCCTAGAGGGCGCGTCCCCAGGTGGCGGATAGGGGAACGCCTCCATTGGTTTCCAATGGGTGGTAGAAGGGAAATAAAATACCTTCCGTGGACCAACAGGTAGAAGTCCAACCTCCTGGAGGCTATGGCACCTTTTTCCATGAATAGTGCAATATTGAGTGATTCAGATAATGTTACCGCGTTCGGGGTAGCCGACGCGCCACGGGTTGAAGTCCGGGCCCATGGCGAGAAGTATGCTACGAGAACCCTAAACATTTTGCAGTTGATTATTAATGGTACCCAGAGAAAGATTGAGGAGCTCACTGAGATCCTCAACGTAAATAAGGTACATATTGCGTGTCTACAAGAGACCAAGCTTAACCCAAATCTGAAGCTAAAAATCAAAGATTACGATGAGAACAGCACAGAAGTACAAGCAATCACTGTACTCCTACCGCAGCAGGAAGTAACAATCATTAATACCTACCATCCAGACAACTTTGATATCAACTTAGATCTCCTTAACACTCTTTTGGACATAAAATCGGACACAAAAATTCTTTTAGGAGACCTAAATGCCAAGAGCCCATCTTGGGGGTCCAGGACCCTAGACTTGAAAGGCTCACAGATTGAAGACCTGCTCTGTGACAACGATCTCTCCATACCAAATGACAAGAGAAGTACCTACCTCTCCAAAACCAACGGCACAACATCAGCCCTTGACATCACGGCCATTAACCACCAAACAGCAAGTCAAGCGACATGGAAGATTCTAAAAAGTGCTATTAGCGATCATTTCCCTATTATAACTTTGATAAATCAAAGAGTTGATGGCACCATCCAAAGCAAAAGATCCTGGAACTTTCGGAAAGCAAACTGGAGAAAATTCACCTCTGAACTTGAAATGCTCTGCTCCCTTTCTTCGCCACACACCCTCGACGAGAGACTACAGTCCTTTGCTTCGCATATTAATGCTGCTGCAAAACGTTCTATCCCTAGGGTCAAAAGAAGAAATGACTGGGTCCCTTTTTGGAAAGACACCAACATAGAGAACTTAATTAACGAACGTGACAAACTAAGTACAGAACTTCAGAAGAATAATACTGAAACAAACAGAATAAGATTCGCGAACCTTTGTCACGAAGTTGAAGAGGTTATTTCCTCCTGCAAGCGTAAAAAATGGACTGAATTCTGTGAAACTTTAGATCCCCCAAAAATATCTCAGCATTGGAATGTCACCAAAACTCTTAATAATCAATCAACACACCAAAAAGCAGACATTCCTACTAATATCATATCATCCTCTGGAAGAGATGCAGCCACAAATAAGGAAACTGCTTCCCTGCTAGCAAAGCACTATGAAAACAAAAGCAAGTTAACTTTCAACGCAAATGACAGGGAACTGCTGCGTACCTACAGGAAAACCATCCAAGACTCAAAAAGACATAACCATAAAAATATCTTCACCATACCATTCTTAATGGAAGAGCTAGAAGCTGCCATTGCTAAAATGAATCCCGGCAAAGCCCCTGGCCCGGATGTTATTTTGGCCACATGGTCCAACACTTTGGAAATCTTGCAAAAAAAGAACTATTGGAAATTTTTAACCTTTCATGGGCTACTGGCAAATTGCCCAAAATCTGGAAACTTTCCACCGTCATTCCAATTTTGAAACCAAACAAGAATGCTTCAGAGTGCAAAAACTATAGGCTAATTTCCCTCACCAGCACCCTCTGCAAGCTCATGGAACGGGTTATCCACCGTAGGCTTATGAACTGGCTCATCGAAAACAAAAAACTTCACTTCTATCAAACAGCTTTCCGAACCCATCATAGTACTACCGACCAGCTCTTTTACCTGAACCAGTCGATAATTGATGGTTTTCAAGAAAAGCCTCACAAGAAAACTTTAGTAGTATTTTTGGACATCTCAGCAGCATTTGATAGAGTTTGGCGTCAAAAACTGGTCCATACTATCCAAGGCACCGGAATTAATGGCAAAGCGTTATTATGGATAAATGATTTTCTAAGAGGAAGAAAATTTTCCGTTAGATTTAACGGGGCACTTTCAGAATCTCGCAGAATGTGGGCTGGAGTTCCTCAAGGCTCTGTCTTAAGCCCCTTGCTCTTTCTCATCTTTATGAGCACCATCCACCATCATATTCACCCAGACACAAATATCGCCTGCTACGCTGATGATATTGCTATATGGCACTCACACAATGACATTACAGAATCGGAAAAGGCCCTAAACACAACACTGAAAGGTATTGCTGAATGGGCAGAGAATCTTAAATTAACCATCAACGCAGACAAAACAAACTACTGCATCTTCTCTACCGATAGACGACACAGAAGCAGTTTTAATGCTAATATCAAAATACAGAACTCTCAAATCAAAAAAAGTCGACCTACCCACCTATCTTGGAGTAACCTTAGATCCTGAACTCCGCTTTTCAAAGCACATCGAACAAACTACCAACAAAGCTCTTGGAAAACTGAATATTCTTCGAAAGCTATGCGGAACTTCTTGGGGCTCAAGACCTCAAACCCTAAAAAGCACTTTCTGCACTGTTATCAGACCGGTTTTAGAATATGCGACCCCAATTTGGACTCCGGCCTCTATTTCTGTTAAGCGGAAACTTGATTCTGTACAACACAGAGCTGCCAAAATTATTATTGGAGCAGTGTCATCAACCAATAATGAAAAGGCCGAACAAGAATGCGGCCTGCCTCCGCTAGAAAGCAGGCGCAAACTTGCCACTATCAAGTTCACTAATAAACTACGCTCATATGGTTTGGACCATATCTCTAGAAGAGTTTTTGATAAATGGAAGCATTCTACAAGGCTCAAAAGATCTTCGACTCTCCAACTTGATAGTGAAATCAGAAAAGAACTCAATTTGGATCATTCCTCCTTAGAGTTCCTTCAGGAGCCCCTCATTCCAAAAAACCCACCAAAGAATACCTGTTTCGAATTGGAATTGTTGCAGCCATGTTCCAAAAAAGAAGACCCTGTAACTCTCAGACAAAAAGGACTGGAAACGATAGCAATACTCTCTCAAGATAACTTTGCAATCACCTACACCGATGGTTCCTCAGACAGATCCCTCAGCAATGGAGGTGCCGGAATCATTTTACTCCTCCCAGATGGTAATAACTACAAACACAAAATTAACACAGGCATAATCGCCTCAAACTTCACAAGTGAACTCGTGGCAATTAGAGAGGCCCTTTTATTATATCAACAAAACCCACATGTTATTGATTCTACAGAAGGATTAGTAATCTTCTCAGATTCTAAATCAGCTATAGAAGCCATAAGAAACGGAGAGACTATCATCTCCTGTGATATTATTACCCTTCTAGAACAGCTGCACAACAAAAGAAAATCCTGTATCCTGCAATGGATACCCGCACATGTCAACATTGAGGGTAATGAATGTGCAGATAGCCTCGCCAAAGAAGCTAGAGACATCGAACATAAGTGCACCACCATCACACTTGATGATGCTAATGCAGTAGCCAAACATAGAATTATGAATCACACTTTTAAAAAACCCCTAGTTACGGAATTTGACTGTCCCCGAATTATAACATCCACAATTGATTGAGAACTGAACACCTTAAGGGCATGAAGATTCACCCAGACAAGACAAGATCATATGTTCAATGCAAACACTGCCCAGATCTTCAACTGACGCCCAATCACATCTTGGAATGCCCAACCGTCGCAACAAAGTTACTAAAAATGGGAATGGTCCCTCTGAGGGACTCTTTGCGGGAACTCCTGTACAGCCTTGATGCTCCCAGAATAGCAGAGGCAGTGATCAAGACTTTCGACGGAATCTAGTGATATCTACTGCATTTATTCATGGACACGAGAACAACAACATTAGAACTCAGAGTTATAAACAACCTTGAACTGTCTTTTTCTCCCTATTTTATTTATTTTCGCTTACGTAGCATAAAATATCTCATAAGTTTCAAAAATGAATCATAGTTTAAAATTAATACTAGAACAGATAAAGAAATGGATAAATATTCTTTTTTTTAACCACTACATATATTATGTAACTGAAGGAAATCTTTAAACAAGTTATACATATAAATGAACATTTTATTAAAAATAGCATATAACAAAACAAAAGAAGTTTTATAGCATTAATATTTTGAACAAAGATTGCAATCATTTAAGAAAAGAACACATCTATTTTTTTGTGTGTCTGTGTTTTCACTTAAGCTTTTAAGTAAACACGTTATACGCATTAATTTAAAACAACACAGCATATATTTTAAGAACATTGAATATATTTTTAACTGTATATTATACTACTGTTTTGCAAATGACATTTCTTAAAATAAGAAAAAGATTTCTGAAGTCAATGAGAACAGTTTATATAATTAGAACAAGAATGTACAGAAATGTTTTCTAATAATGAGCCATGAGATCAATACTTAAAGAATTCCCCTATTCTTTAGGACAGTGTTTCTCAAACTGTAGAGCGCGCCCCCTGGGGGGGAGATAAACCTACGAGGGGGGCGCGAGCATATCGAAAACAAAATATTTAAAAATAATTAATTTACTGGAATGAATTAAAACAAAATACTTTCAGACATAATAAAAAATGCACTTTTACTCTGATATAATTTATAGGCAAGTAATATTGAGTCATCAAAAATAAAAACTTCTTCAATACCTAAATAGCTATCTTTGATCCTATAACCAAATAAAAAAACTTTTATTTGATTTGCTGTAATCCCATGATGAGAGATTTTTTTACTACGCTTTCTTTTTAAGCCTAACATACAACTCTTTCAGAGAAAAAACAGACCCCGACGCAGAATCGAAAAAATTTAGGAACATAAAAAATTCATCACTGTCATTATTTTTGAAATACTGCACATTATAGCTGTAATCTGTTTAACCTTCTAAGTTATTGGTACAGTTAGTTATGACCCCTCTCTTATGTGTTTGTTTCTCAATTAGGGAAGTTGTAAGTAATGTATTTCTCTGTTACGCTTTTTTCCATGCAAAAGAGTTTTATGATATTTGGAAAACCACGGAGAGCACTTTGAAGAATTACTTGGCCAAGACATATTTTTACGAGTATTCTATACATATTAAGCATAACGCGAAAAACGTCTTACACAATTTCATATAATCATAATGAATACACTTTTTACCTTGAAGTGATCGCGCGGGACGCACAGATTACGAAATAGTTAATTCTGGCAAAACTGTTTAATTGTTACCAAAGAAAAATTGAAAAGTCCTTGAAAGTAGGTAAGTAAACTTTCTCTTAATAAATTATTCACTGGAATCACGATTTGTATCGTGCACAATAAAATAATTATAAAAAAAAAGGATTAGGGTGACTCAATAACCCCGCTCGACCGTATCAAGTGCGCGCCTGCTCCCGGGTTAAAACATGTTGAAGTCTTTTCTCTTTAAATATGAAAAATAATACAATTATTCTTCATCGGAATTTTATATTATTGTTCATTATTTAACATCAAATATGTTAGACATTTAAAAAGTCGGATCCAAATTTTTATGATCTCCTTGTATTGTTTTTCCAATCCCGTTCCATGATCTCAATGAAAGTAAGCACACCGATTCGAACCCGATCTTTTTGAGTTTCGTGATTTGTGGTTGGCAACAACTGCAATTCAAATCGAGCGAGTATTTAAACTCGGCTCATGTTAGTTTTTCAAGAAGGGAAGGAGAAACAGAAATATAAGAAGTGTGTGAGTGGTTTAACTCTTAGAGGGAGAGAACGGCTGGTTGGCAATGCAACTGCAGGTTGCATCACCATTTTCAGATTAGAAATTCATTTTACAATATTAGAAGACGGTTCGAATCGGATGTCTCTGGTAATGTTGATTTTTGAACTTATTGTTTATTTTATCGCTCCAGTAACGAGCAGAGTGACTTTATGATTGATTATTAAAGGCCAATTTTAAGAAACTGTTTTTCGTCTTCATGCCTCCTCGACACATAAATTTCACTGCTAGCTTTGCAAAATTTAAATGAGTTTACCAATAAGAGTAACAAAATATAAATGCTAATTCTGTGAGGCTTAAAATTACCATTCGCTTAAAACTAATTATAATTTGAGCAACCATTTAAAAATAATTTTACATTTTTGTAATTATTGTCGAGCATTTGGCTTTGCTCTCCTTACAATTCAGCTTTTATATCAATAATGTTTTATTTTCTTACAAATGAACTCGGGCAAAGAGCGGGCACTTCTGCCCGTATACTTTTAATGTATCAGTGCTGCACAGAGTATTTTATAACTAATTAATTAATACTAAATTAAGAACAAGTTTAATAAGTATTAACGACTTCCATGGGCTTGTCTTGCAAAGCAAAGTTTTTATAAGGAATGCTTATGATTAGAAATTGACCCTCTAAGTTCTTTTTCCATATTTAGCAGATATCTATATTTTGTCTTCTAAGCAGCCACCGGATTTTGCAATATGTTCAATTTAAAAATTAGAGAAAGGAAAATTAATATAATAATTTTCCTATTATTTTATTTATTTATTTATTTATTCTTGCTTAAAAGTAATATACAAAATTTAAAAATTATGTTACTAATTTGTATGGTTTATAATTAAGATCGCCTATTGTAGTTTTAGCATCAAAGTGCATTATTATTGCATTCGGTACATTATTAATGTATAAGGGGGGCGCGATAAAAGTTGTGATCGAAAAGGGGTTGCCAGTATTGAAAGTTTAAGAAGCACTGCATTAAATACTTTATAGTCAATTTTGTTATACATATATATACTAATAAATAATATTTCATAATATATATTGTATGTAATTTTCGTTACTCCTTTTGTTCGTTCAAACACTTCTTGCCATTTACACCCCAAACACCTAAACATTTTTTAACCCCACTAAGAATTTTTAAATCGTCAAATCACGCTCATTTTTACTTATTAAGTCAATTGAATTTAAATATGTTTAATTTTAAAAATACTCAGTTGAAATTTTTTCAACTTAAATCCGGTGCCAATGGGCATTACTGACCCACGAAAACAACTCAAAAAGGTTCGCGATTCCTGATATAGAAAATAATTGTTTCAAATTTTACTACAAATATCCTTTATAAAGAGTGTTTTTTTTCCAGGTATACTAGTTTGTTGGCATTACTTTCCAAGATGGCGACCGATTTAACAGCTGTCAAGTGATTTATTCTCAGTTTAGTTTGGCAATTCATCATGAATAGACTCACGCCTGAATAGATTCGTCGAATGGGCCCAAAACGAGTTTGCCGTTGTTCCCGATTTTCATAAGCGAATTTTGTTTAGCGATGAAGTGCACTTCTGGTTGAATGGCTACGTCAACAAACAAAACTGCCGCATTTGGAGTGAAGCTAATCCACAAGTGTATGTCGAAACACCGCTACATCCAGAAAAACTGACTGTTTGGTGCGCTTTATGGGCTGGTGGAATCCTTCTTCAAAAACGATGAAGGCCACAACGTTACAGTCAATGGTGATCGGTATAGAGCCATGATTACTAACTTTTTCATTCCTGAATTGAACAATCATGATGTCCAGGAGCTGTGGTTCCAACAAGACGGCGCAACATGTAACACAGCTCGTGCCACAATCGATTTATTGAAAGACACGTTTGGTGACCGCCTAATTTCACGTTTTGGACCTGTGAATTGGCCTCCAAGATCTTGTGATTTAACACCGCTAGACTATTTTCTGTGGGGCTATGTAAAGTCATTGGTCTATGCGGATAAGCCACAAACGCTTGACCATTTAGAAGACAACATTCGCCGTGTTATTGCCGATATACGGCCACAAATGTTGGAAAAAGTCATCAAAAATTGGACGTCCAGATTGGACTACATCCGAGCCAGCCGTGGCAGTCCTATGCCAGAAATCATACTTAAAATGTAATGCCACAAGATTATCTTTCGAATAAAAAAAATTCATGTCAATCGAATAAAACATCGTTGTTTTTTTGCAATTTAAAGTTCTATACCTCTAAAAAACACCCTTTACATATAAAAAAAAATACCAGCCTAATTATCTAATTATTTTGTTAGTTCATTTCGAATAAATAATTTGTAATTCAATGATATTGTTGTATTACTTACTCTACTTTTAATAATGCACCCTATTTGCTAAATAAACACTTTGAAACTCTTGACAATATTATTTCATCATTTCACTGAAACAGGTCAGGGATTGGATCCAATCATTTACTTTCCTTAGGGAAATCCCTTAACAGAGTTCCTAACATCTTCCGTGAATTGATCATCTATCTCCTTTAGGGATCGGATGAAATTCCTAATTTCATCATTTCCCAGCGATAGATATTTGTTTTTGTTGGATGTTATTTGTTAAATCTTTCTTTAGTTAGAAATTAATTTTCTGCACGCTAGAACTCTCCAGAAGATTATTAAACGGTGGATTAAAGGATCCCTTAGAAATTATTTTAAAATTGTCATCTTGTATCGGTTTAGTCTCCCAACAAAAATATGCGGAATTTTAATCTAAAAATATATCTGGACAAAGAACTGGTTCTCCTGATTAGTGAAAGAAATTTAAAAAGAAAATTGTTTATTTTGATCTCTTATATATATCAGTGAGAGTTTGTATGAAATGGAAATTATTTTCACCAAATTCAATTGTTTGTGTTTTTCAAAAGAATTTTTGTCAATCCACTAAATTTTTTTCTCCCGATAATGCAAAGTTTTGAATTTCTATGATACAAAGAGAAAATATTTTTTTAAGGTCAGTTTTTCTTTTTCTATTTACTACGAAAACTTTTTAATGATCCATCTGGAAAACAGTAGTGAATGTCATTAATTGTTGTGACATGTTGCAATGTTTTTTCATTCGCCTGCGTCTAAACAAGTCGCTCCAATGGAACCGAAAAATGTGCTGCGGTCGCAAAAATGCACTTTACCTTTGAAGTAGACTTTGGTCGCCACTGATAACTCATAGGATAACTCTCTCCAAGAGATCAATGTCGAGGGTTCCACATGAAGTGTTACCGAACAGTCATTGGGGCATTGGTCCTGTCTTTCACATGGACCCAAATGGAATTGAAAACATTCTCGGAACCAGGTAAGTTTTTTTTATCTCCACTTTTTATTCGGGAGCAGGATTTGTGTCAAATGACCTGAATCCTAGAAAATATTGGAGTGTTCTACCATCTTTCCAAAATTCAAAAGAGATTATGTTACAAAAAATAAGCGTTAAAAACACTATTAAAATAACATTCAAGTTGAGTTTTAGTTAATATATGATATCGAGAAAAGTTGTAATGAAACTAATGACCATTTATTAAAATAGCTTTGGATTTATTATAGGTGATAGCTTTACAAGATGACAAAATTTCCTTTTTCTTAATAGTATCTAATACTTGGACTTTTGTATCTCGAGAATATACTCATATTATGTTTCTGAAGATATTTTTAAAAATATCGAAAGGTTGATAAAATTGCTTTTTACGTTATTTATTTTCTATTTAAAACTCAAAATGGAATACTCCCATTTTTTTCTATTTCACTTTCATTTCCTTTCATTTAATTCATTTGTTTATTTATAAGATACTCCAGCAGAATTTAGAATTCTGTAGAATATTTTCTTGAGCATTTTTTAGTTTCCTTTGACAGAATAGAAAATATTAGAGTTTGAATTCATTTTTTTAAGAGTTGACTGTTCTGGCTGATATATATCATACTATACGAATATTTTTTAAACTTGAGTTTCTTTCTTTATTTAAGACTGTCCCCAAACCATGATTTCTTTCAAAAATTGACATATGTTTTTTATGATTTTATTTTATAGGCCATCTTATTAGCTTAGTAAAAATACCAAGTATTTTATTTTCCATTTCCTAGAACAAAAACTACTGGAGTTTTAGTAAAAGATGTTTCCATAACAAGGTGTCAAACTTTAAAATGCGTGTGACTCGAAATGTGTTTTTTTTTCTCAAAAAGCTCAAGGGGGACAGCGATGGCTCAAAAAGTTTTGAAAATAATTTGCTGAAATTTTTTTGTGTAAGTTCTGTAAAACTGTAGAATTGTTTTGATCTTCAGACTTATTAATCACTGTTTCATTTCAAAATTTGCAATCCTTTATGTGAATATGATCACTGTTTTTTTAAACAATTTCATATAATCATTAAGATAAAAAAAAGCTCTAGTTTTTGTAAAAATTAAAACATCTCTTATTCTGAAGGTCATTTCAAGCATGAATAACAAAGTAACAGATCAAAATTGAGAAATTGTTCATAAGATTTTTGTACAGAGCGGGCCCCGTTTATGGAATTTTTTGCACATTTTTATGAGCTTTTTCCCATTTTAATAATAATAAATTTTTTTCTGTTTTCAATTTTAGAATTTTTCCCTTAAAAAATATACTAAATAAATCTAAAAATCACAAAAAAATCCTCATACATCCATTTTTTCCAAAAAAAGTTGTCGCAAGTAGTCAGATACCTTAAATACTAAAATGGCTGTTCTGAGTGTAGTTATTTTTAAACATTTTGTTTTTAAAATTAAATGTTAATTAAAATAAAGGAGATCAAAGTAAATTAGAGATGATTTCTTTTCTTTTCAATGGCACAAAGATAGGGTATAAATGTTTCCACTGGGAACCAACATATGACCAAAAGCCAAAAAAATTATCATCGCCGTTAAAACGTTACCAAGGAATCGGGTTTACATTTCAGATCTCTCGATTCTCTGTCAGATGGATTGGAATAATTTTCATTTTATTACTAGAAATAGAATTCTGTCATTGGAAAAGATAATCATTATATTTTTTACCAAATTTCAAAGATAAACGAAATTTGAGGACGTCATTCACAAAAACTAGGTAAGTAAAAAATAATTTCTTAAATCTTTCAATAGGGTTTCCTAGAAGTAGGAAATGTCGCCGATATAAAACTGTGTAGAAACACATTTTAATAAACTCCTGATTTTTAAGACTCTTTTTCAGGGCTCTAAAAATGAGCTCTGATAGATTTTATCTACTGATGTTGATTTGTCTTCTTTGTATCGTAAAAAGAGAAGAGGGGGAAATAGTACACATCTTTGTTTATTTTATTGCTGAACCTAAATATTTGTCTAGAATTTCACTAATCTCTTAATACAGGCCTTTGATTATGTACTTCTAGGTATATCAGTAAGTTTTTAAATAAATGTATTGCAAATTTCTGAATTAAAATTATGTTGTTCTCTTAACTTCTGGATAAAAAAATGTTACTTTTTTAGAATTTGCGATATAAATAAATAACTTAAAATACAATAAAATTACATTTTTCTGTTTTTCTTATAGTATTGTTACGTTGATCGGGGCTCGAGGATTCTATGTAGATCAGTCGCAAAGAACAAGGCAGTTAGTTCTTTAAGAGCGATGAGAATTTATTGTGACAAATCCAATCCTTTAAATACAGAATTCAGCAGCAATATTCATAAAATAAAACTCAGAAGATCTTCACACCTTCAACAGCACTCAGACACAACTATTGGTGTCGAAAATACACGTATATAAAGGATTATTCACAAGCAATCACTCGTTCAACAGCTGAAGTACTCACTATTCGCTTCAACAATCAGAGCAATACTAAATGATCGCTAGTCAAAACCAGACTGACTGACTTTCGACGACCATCTCTATTTATATCCCTCACGGATAATTCGAGAAAAGGCCCACTTGCGTCATAGATCTTGAAATTAGTAGATTTCTCTACTAATTTTTAGAAGAATCCAGAGGGTCCCGAACTCGCCAAAAATGGTAGCTAACATGATCGCCAAGTCGCCAAATTAGTCACTAAGTTGCCAAATTGGTTGCCAAAATGACACTAACTTGGTTCTATTGCCAAGATTTCACCAATTTCCCATTGAATCACCATTATAACGTAAAGGGCGGTGTTTGCCTGAGAATATTACAATCTTAACGTAAATTAAATCTAATTTAGTGTAAGATAAAGGCATTACACATCCAAATACAAATTATTTACACTATTTGACACAAAATTCGTAACACTTCCCCCTCTTCAAAGACTGCATGTCTCGAGCAGTACAATCCCTGAGTAAGAGGCTTCTATTTACTGACATAAACAATTATCATAATAATCAAATGTAAAGTAACAAATACTCGACAGCACATAAAAAGCAAATAAATTCAAAATGCATGAACAAATACAAACATAAAGTACAACACTAAAATAAACCTTTGGAATTATATAGAAAAGATAAATAATTTATAATTACAAAATAATTAATGACCATGGTCTGAACTTAAGGATCTTATTCATCTTGGCCGAGATAAGTGGCTAGCCTATTGTAATGTACTACCTTCAGTTTTGAGTGTGGTGATTTCTGTATCCAAACCCCAACGTCATTTAGTCTTTTTAAGACTGTGTAAGGACCTTACCAGTTAGTCTGCAGATTCGGAGAGAGTCATTTGTGACGTTTCGGATTCCATAATCACACTTTGTCGCCTTCGTGGAAGTCGTGTCCGGTTGCTCTTGCATCGTATCGGGTCTTCATCTTCTATGAAGCCATGCCGATTCTATTCCTGGCTAGACGATGCATTTCCTCCATCCGTACCTGGAGTTTCTCGACATACTCCTCAGGCACCAAGGGAGCATCTGGTGGCCGGATGAACAGAAGATCTACCGGCAGACGAAGATCACGTCCGAAGAGCATCTGGGACGAGAATAGCCGGTAGTCTTGTGAACGGCACTCCTGTACAAAGGAAGAAGAAGAGGCAGTTTCTTGTCGCAGTCCTGTTGATTTATGGATACCAGGAGAGAGAGAGAGGCTATTCAGGATGGTCCGATTAAATCTGTCTATCATGCCGTCAGACTGAGGATGTAAAGCTATTGTTCGAGTTTTGTCGATGCCAAGTATCTCACACAGTCTCTTGCAAACTGCAGAATCAAAGTTTCTCCCTTGATCTGAGGGTAGAGAAACTCCGTACCTTGAGATCCAGTGTTGAACTAAAACCTATACAACAGTCGAGGCCTCTTGGTCTGATATAGGATAGGCTTCAGGCCAATTAGTGACTGGATGACAACCAGGATGATGTTGTTACTACTGATGATCTCGAAAGTGGGATGTCAAAAGCTTTTCGTTCGGAACGCGCTCCCACATTACACAGCTGCAGTCTTCCTCTAATACATTTTCTGGGACCTTTGCGTGCAGCAAAGGGTTCACATAAGCGAACCACTTCTCCACGTCACTCCGTACTTTGTTCCAGTAGAAGCGCTCTCGAACTTTTTGTAGGGTCTTCATAACGCCAAAATGACCTCCAGTTGGACTACCATGGAGTTCTTTAAGGCTGTCGGTACTGTTGTCTTCGTGAGTATTAATTGCCATCTGAAAGCTTTTCTGTCATCAGACTCCTATATTTTTGATATAAAACACCATTTCTCAGATAGAGAGAGTCCCAAAGAGCCCAGTAACGCTTCGTTGTAGGATGGAAAGGGACCATGTCTTGTCATCTGGGCTTTTCATCAGATGACTCTTTGAATTTTATTATTGGATTTATCTCAGGTCAGCCAGTTGATCTTTTCTGACGCTCTCATCCTTCCACGGGTCTGATTCTGATGTTGATGACGTTGTAACTTGGCGAACTACTGGTTCTATAACACCGAATTTCTCTTCGACTTGCGAGCATTATTTGCAGCTCTTAGGAGAGGGTCTTTTCGATAGGGATTCTGCATTTCCATGTGCTGATTCTTTACTGTGGCGAATTTCTACTTCATATTCCTGTAGCCTTTGTATCCACCTGGCTATTTGGCCTTCCGGATTTTTAAAATTAAATAGCCAGGCCAATGAAGCATGATATGTTCGTAGCAGGAACTGTCGACCGTAGTAAGGATGGAAGTGCTCCACGTCTTTTACGATAGCGCAGTGTTTGTTAAGCTGTGGGGCGCCCCCCCCAGGGGGCACGAGCATATTGGAAATAAAAGGTTTAAAAAAATAATTTTTTCGTATGAAGTAAAACAAAATGCTTTCTGACTTATTAAAAAATACACATTTACACCGATATAATTTATTTTTATCAACTGGTGATCATCAAAACTAAAAGATTCCACTTAAAACGCTCATTAGCTATCTTTGATCCAATAACCAAATAAAAAAGACATTTTTTTGCTTTACTGTAATCCCACGATGAGAGATTTTTTTATTACGTTTCTTTTAACCCCTAAAATACTACTTTTGATTATGATAAATTTGACCTTCAAACTTACTGGTATGTTTCACTCCGTCTCTTTTTCTTTTAGGAAAAATGTAAATAATATTTTTCTGTAGTTTTTTTTTCCAAGTGAATGAGTTTCATGATATATGGATAAGCATATTGAGCACTTTGAAGGATTATTTGGTCAAGGTGTATTCTTATGAGTATTCTGAAATATATAATGCATAATGAAAAAGTTTTTACACAATTATTTTTTAGAACTGACATCCATATTTTTATATTGAATACACTGCTAACATGGGAACGGTCGCATGAGGCACTGAGTCAACCCGGGCTCACGAAATCGTTAATTCTGGGAAAACTGTTTATTCGTTAACTGTGACCTTGACAGTATCCTCCTATTAGACAGTCTTAATGGGAACTAAAATGAATTTGTCAAAAATATGCCTCTTTTTTCAGAGTGTCAAGCGTTTTTTTACAATCAAGTTAAAAGTTTTAATGGAGTTCCCTGCGCGACCACTTTTGTCCAAAAATATTTTCTATGAACATGCTACACTTTCCCCCATGAACAATTTTGTGGTTTTGATTGCTGTGTTGTACGATTTATTATGGTTTATAAATGTAAATGAGCAGAATATGTAAAAAAAAAATGGGCATCTATGATCTCTATTGAAGGAAGTTGAAACTGATCAAGCAATTGAAGAACCCCTTGAAATAATCTAGTAAAATCTAGAAAATATCTAGTAATCTAGATAGCTAAAGTAAATATGAGAAAACCGATAGACACGAAACGTTTGAGTTGAATTGAAATTTTCAAATGCTGCTTAAAGAACTCTATGAAGAAAACTATGAAGCCATAAATGTAGCACTTCGCCTTGTCAAAAAGACACAAGGAAGAAAAAGTTCAAATTGCTATTTGTAGACCATCAAACGACAGCAAAACTACAATAACGTGCACAAAATATGACAGTTTTCCTGCAAAATAACGTTCCTGTATTGTTAGCGAAAAGTGTCTGTGATTTATGTCCTTTATTGAGGGCATGCACGTTTGGAACATTTTCTTTAGTTTTATTGGATTTTTTCTCAAATTTTCAAAGAAATGTTGAAAAGTACTCGAAAGTTGGTAAGTATATTTTCTTTTAAGTTATTCACTGGAATTGGGATTTTTATCATGTATAGTAAAACAGTTATAAAATGAATTATAGTTTAGAAACAAACTAAAAAAACACGCTTTTATAGTGAATCGAACTAAAAAGGGGAAAAAATGAAAATATATATTACTTAAAAGTAACATATACCAAATTTAATACTTATCTTGTAATTTGTACGGTTTATAATTATGATCGTATTGTTGCTTTAGCACCAAAGTGCATTATTATTGCATTCAATATATTATTACTTTGGGGGGCGATACAAATTATGATTGGAAATTGGGTCGCTAGTAGTGAAAGTTTGAGAACCACTGCGATAGCGAGTAGTTCCTTTCTATTCACACAATTTCTTTTTGGTCTGGTCAGACACTTACAAAAATAGGCAATGACAACACTCCTGACCATCCAATTTTTCGGACAACACAGCTCCGATGCTTTCATGACTTGTGTGTGCATCTGTATTCAAAATAAATTGTCTCTCAATTTCAGGATATGCCAGGACTGGAGCAGATGTTAGTGCTTCCTTAAGTTTGTTAAAGGCGTTGCTACAATCGTCCGTCCAGATGAATTTCTGTTTGGCCTCGGTCAGCTTATGGAGTGGTCTGGCGATTGTTTTTAGAAATATTTTACGAATTTTCGGTAATACGCGCATAAACCCAAGAAACTCCGGAGCTGGTGAACATCCGTCGGGCAGTTCCAGTCTTTCACAGTCAAGATATCTGGGTCTGTTCGAACACCTTCCGCTGAAATGATATACCCGAGATAGGTGACTTCACGCCGGAACAGGTGGCCCTTGGATGGTCAGGTTAGCTTCAGGTTAATTTCAGGTTAGCTTCCGTCAACTTTTGTAGCACACGTTTGATATTGTTAAGATGTTCTTCGAAGGGACATGCCACGATGATAATGTAGTCAAGGTACACCAGGAAGGCCTCGTGCGAAAGTCCTCCGAGGACTGTTCCCATAAGGCGCTCGAATGTTGCAGGTGTGCATTACACAAGCCGAAAGTCATAAACTTAAATTGCCACAGCCCTTTTCCCGTGGTGAAGGCAGTCTTCTCTTTATCATCAGGGTGGATTTCTACCTGCCAATACCTGCTCTTGAGATCTAGGGTAGAAAATCAGGTATTGCCAGCTAGTGTATCAAGCGTGTCATCTATTCTTGGCAAAAAATAGCTGTCCTTCTTGGTGACGTCATTCAACCGACGATAGTCCACACAAAATCTTGTAGAGCCATCTTATTTCTTGACCTAGATGATGGAAAATGCCCAAGGACTTGTCGACGGCTCAATGACATCATTATCTTGCATGTACTTGATGAGTTTTTGGACCTTCTTATTTAGAAAACGGTAGTCGTCGGGGGTGCTGCTTAATAGGAGGATGCTCTCTCATATCAATTTGGTGTTGCGTTAGCCTAGTTCTTCCAAAGTCCTCAGATGTTCTTGAAAATAGGCTTTGAAATTCATTAATCAGCTCTCCTGCAGCACATCTCTGTTTCTCGTCTAAGTCAGTACTTTGTCGCAAATCCTTGACTAGATCTCTAGAAGAAAGGCCTTGGCTATTGTACTTTCAGTCTACACAAGTGACAGAAGCACAAGTCGCTATTACCTCTCCTTCTTGGATAGTCCTCGTCTTATTACCTATGTTAGCCACTCTCACTGTGATGATTGACTTCGAGAGGTTTACTACCGAAGAAGCTATCAGTACTCCTGCTTTTGAGTTGTCTGGGTCAGGATAGTCAATTAGGTCGAATCGGAATTTCCTATTTCTGCTACTAAACCGGGTATTATATATTTTGTTCTTGGTGTTAATGAGATGTTGGCTTTTGCTATAAATTTCTGGTTGTATTCAAATTGATTTTGTAGGTCAAAAAGAATCATGTCTTCAAATTTTGAATGCATACTGTTATTTTCAAAGTCCCGTTTGAAGTTATTGTTCTTCAGAAAATCCAGCCCGAGAATACAGGGATCGATAATATCTGCTATGTATGCCGTATGGTAATAGTCGATATTTCCAAACCTTAGAGGGGTTAGCTATCCCATGAACCTGAATCTTGTCACCCGTTACTGTTTGCAAGGAAACGCAGAGCGGTGTCCAGATAATTTTAACTTTTGAGTTTCGAGCCAAATCTTCTCTGATTATCGACACATTAGCTCCTGTATCTATAATCATGCGGCACGAGATGTTATTAATCTGCCCTATAACGTAGAGTCCCTTGTCGTCGCCATTAACTGCAGTAATCTGGAGAATCTCGTGATGGTGCATTTCATTATCTGGCGACCTCCACCCCGCGAGATGGCCACATACTAGTTTTCCTGTTTGGAAGAAGAGATGGTGTTCTCTTCCTTCCTCTTGCTCGGGGACAGTTTCTTCTCAGGTGTCCCGTTCCTTCGCATCCCCAGCACTTGAAGTTGCGTTTTTCTTGGTTCGAAATTCCAGACTCTAGGGTTTTGCATTTCCTCTTTCAATTTCTCAATCTCCTTTATCCATCGAGATTTACATGACTCATCTGCCGTCATTCTAGCTCCTCGGATGGAATGGCGGTCTCTGCGACTGGCTTGAGTGGCGACCTCCCATTTTAGGGCATATAAGAGTGCAGATTTAAGATATTGGACATCTGCCATTCTTGTAGCTCTCTGGATTTCCCCATACTTCAGTCCGTCAACGAAATACTGTAAAGATATTATTTCTCGCACAGTTGTTGGATAATCTGAGAAAGCTAAGTTGGCGAGCCTTTCTACTTTGGAGGCATACTTCTGCAAGCTTTCTCCGGTTTTCTAGAGTTTTGTTTCCATCTGCAGACGAGCGTAGTCCTTGGAGTGTTTCTGGTCGAACCGAAGACCCAGAGTATTATAGAGGGAGTTCAAGTTCAGACGCACTGTGTCGGGAAGGTCTGCAGTATTTCAGTGACTTTTCCTCTATGGGATGCTGATAGCTAACATCCTTTAACCCTTTAGCGGGCAGTGGCTAATACGTCTAGCCACATACTAAAAATTTTTTTCTCGAAGTGGTTGATGATATTCAGTGGATCCACATGAGTTAATTGAAGCTAAAACGCATAAAAATCAATACAGATGGCAGGACGATATCTTTTTTTGCATTTCATGACCACTGATGGGTAGTTAAAAACAGTGTTTCTCGGTGCAAATCTACACATTGTATTTGGATTAGTATAAATAAAATTTCTGATCTTTGAAAAAAATTTTCGACATGTCTTAAGTATACTTTTCTCTCATCTGAATGAATTAAGCAACTTTGCGATAAAAAAGGTTTTATTTAGGTTTTTGGAAAGCTTTTGTACGTGGTTAGAGGCTCTACCCACTGCCCACATAGAACAGAAAAATGACAAAGAAATTTTCGCTTTTCTTCACACTTAGAATCATGTGAGAATGTTGAGGGTCGGAAATATAAACAAACTTTGTGTTTACAATATGTGGTACAAGATTCTCGGATTCGAAAATCTTTCATTACAGTTTTTCTGCTCGGGAAAAACGTTTGGATATTGCAAAGTTCCACAGTAAATAACTCATCAAATTTGTGAAATAACTAATTTAAATTCTCAAAAATATTACTTTATTTCTAACATTTTATACTGAAATTAAATAAAATATAAAGTGTACATATATACCAATTTCAATGTATATTCTAAGTATTTTATACATATTCTTAGTATGTATATTCTATGTTGTACAATTATTCTATTATTATTTAATTACACTTACACTTTGTATTTAATTATTATTGAAATAGTTATTAAATGAATGTCAATTTTTCATAAAATGTTTATTGTAACATGATTCATTATTTCTGTCCTGAAAAGTGTTAAATGTTCTAAGTGCGCAGTGGCTATAACGTCTAGCAGGAAAAAAAACCTTTGATCAGATATTTTTTTTGTGACTAAATAATGTTTATAGAGGATGAGAACATGACATTTATCAAGTACTTTATCACAGAAAAGTGTATTTTAGCTTTGTTTCCGTTAAAGTCATAGGTGGACAATTTCATTGTCACTGGTGAGGCAGGCACAAACTTGCTTTTATTATTCTCGTTCCCTCAAGCTAGAAGCTTCTTTTCAAGATCTACTCGCTGTGATATAAGATTAAAATTGCCGGCCACTCTCTTCTTCTCTGATTCTTTCTATTTTCTCCTCAACTTTTTTTCCATTTTCTCTTCAACTACTGCGACTTTTTCTTCCTTTTTTCCGGCTATTCTGTTTTCTACAGTGTTGATTTTTTCCCTGAATACTGTCTTCTTCTTCAAGTCTTCTTGATATTGCCGTACATTTTCCAGACCTTTCTCCCTTCTATCCTTTAATTCATTCCTTGTCTCTTCTTGGATTTTCTGCATATCTTCCAGACCTTTCTGCATTTCTTGCTGGCCTTTCTGTATTTCTTAGTCTCTTCTTGGCCGCTTTTCAAGACATTGATGCCTTCCAACAAAACTTTCAGCTGCTCATCCCTCGCTCGTGTTATCGGCATAAAACCCCACTCCTGACACCAAAAATGTTACATT
This sequence comes from Trichonephila clavipes, assembly GCA_019973935.1. Classification (NCBI taxonomy): domain Eukaryota; kingdom Metazoa; phylum Arthropoda; class Arachnida; order Araneae; family Nephilidae; genus Trichonephila; species Trichonephila clavipes. The sequence goes on from BMAU01000168.1 coordinate 62,750, forward strand.
GATCGAGGCTCGAGGATTTTATGCAGATCAGTCGCAAAGAACAAGACAGTTCTTTAACCCTCTAAGTGGATGACCCGCTAATTGAAACTCACTTGGAAAGCGGTCTACTTTTTCAAAGCTAGTGGTAGCGGAAAGGTTTCTGTTTAATTTTGCCAATTTCTTCGAAAGCGCACCACAGTTTTATGCCTTCCCCTCTTAAAACTGCGTGGGGTCCTCTAATGGTTTTGAAGGGGTCAATTTTATTGCTTTTTCGGTTTCTGTGTTGTTGGAAAGGAGATGTTTCTCATTCACAGCTGTTGGCTAGGGGGAGTATTGTGTGATGGACATTTTATCCACTTCACGGCCAACAGAAACTTCTCCCAATTTATTGCAAACAAGCAAATAAAGGGTAAAAAATAAAGTTTTAAAGAAATGATTCATTCAAAGTTGAAAAAATATTTTTAATATATATAAAAGCAAAAGAAAATTCATTTTTTTCTCCTGTTACTTTTAAGAGCTTTAAAAAATTTAAAAAGAACATTTTTATTTCGGTGTTACAATTTTAACCACAGAAGCTCTCTGTAATCATTGTTGAATATCAGACGAAGAAAACTCAAGAATATTTTCCTGTTATTTTTTTTTAATTATGAGGTAAAAAGTAAAAGAGATTATTTTTTTATTTAACAAAATTATAATAAATGTAGTATCATTATATATGATGAATAAATTTGTAAAATAAAACTGGGATTTCTGCAATTTATTATATTTTTAATTAACAATAACATAAAAAGTCATTTCAATACTTTTAATGTATGCAAATTTTAATCCTTTTCTTTATATTTTTCTGTTGAATGATTTTCTTTTGCTATAAATCAACATAACAACTTGCAATGAGGGAAAACACCCTCACTACGTCAGCATTTGCACACATAATACACATTCAATCAGTGGTGCACACAAGGGAAGGGATTCTTGGGTCCAGACCGCTCAAAGCACTTGATTTTTTTTCGATTGATTATAATCCCATATATATGTAATAAAAATTTATATATGCATAGTTTGTACAGTAAGTAACTGTAATCAATAATTAATTTTATTAATGCTAATTATTCATTCAATAATTAATTTTTTAATGTTTTTTGTTCCCGAAAATCAAAAGAATGTGTTAGGTGGCGAATTGGAGTATAGGAGAATAGTGGACTTTGACCCTGGACCCCCTCCTTGAAAAGTTCCTGTTTGCGCTGCTGCATTCAATCAATAAAAAAAAAATATTTTTCTTAAAGTGTGCTGGCGAGTGTTTCTAACCATTTTCTATTCAAATTTAATTTTTAATCTTTCCGTTCCTTTAGTATTTCATCCTTTAAATGCATATTCGCACATATCTGTAAATGGTAACTATATCTTTCTATTCAGTTATTGCAAAGATGTATTGCCAATTAATTTTGTCTTTTAAAACAATTTACTTAAGTACAATTAGCTGATAATTAATAATATAAGTAATTTTATAAGCAAAAAATTTTAACAATTAGAAATGTATCCTTAATTCCAGTACTAGAACCCTACAAATTGTTATTTTATTCTTAAATATTAACACAGTAATAATTCATAATCATCATCGTAACTCGTTCTATATTGCAAAAAAATCCCTACTTTTTGCTTCTGAAATACTATGATATTAAAAATTTTGTGTAGTTTTAGAAAAAAAATTACACCTGTGGAGAGAAAAAACGGACCATAAGTTTTGGTTTTTAAATAATTTTCTCGTAAGTACAGAGAATTTTTCTAAAGGCATAACAATAGCTTAAATATAAAAAAAATCAGAGAAGGGGGTGCATTTTTTTAACGATCATATATTTGGAAAACTTGCTCCAAAATTTCTGATCTGAAAACCAATTAGGTTTCAAGATATTTTAATTTTCTGAGTTTTGATTTTAGTTTCGGTTTCATTTTAAAGCATTTTTGCATTCTTAGATTGAATTAATTAAAAATATTTTTTTTAACACAATCCATTATTTCGTTTGAAATGGCCATTAACTGCAATTTTAATTTCTAAAATCATTTCTGTTTGCTCATGTTTTTAAGTTTTTGAGTTTTCTCACATTTTTTTAAGATTGATTTAAAGACCAATACATTTTTTGCCACATAGTTTATTTAATTTAAAAGCTCTTTACTTTGTTTTCCTTTTGAAAAATGCGATGACCAAAATGTACACAGTCTACTGTGAGAAATATACTTGAAAAAGGGATGGCATATGACTGAAAATGGTAAATCTAAAATCCAGCTTTCAGATATTACAATTAGACTACAGAATACAAATGTTGCAGAATGAACTAACTATTTCCCTGGTGTACCACAAACTACATTATAATAAATATATTGTAGTACTACATTACAGTATTTTAAAGTCATGTAACGAAAACTTAAACTTGCTTAACTGCCACGAACTGGAACTGAGAAAAAAATAGATATTATTTACAAACTTGGTGATTTCTGGATTACGTTTATATCACTACTATTTTCTGTATAAATATTTTGCATATAAAACTCTTGTGAATATATAAGGTTCTGATAAAACTGAATAATTGATCAAATTAACAATTGTTATCTCTCAACATTATGTCGAAGAATATTTTGAATTAAAAAAGATATTTTCAGTCATATTTATATATATATTTCAAGTAGAATTTTCATTTAGAACATAAGTTGGATAGTAACATATAAAAAAATTAAAGCTTTACATGCATAGGAATTTTTTTTATGCTTTTACAAATTTTAAATGTGTTTTTCTCAGATTTTTAATTTTGAAGATGAGAGTGTTTTCTAATCCCTAAGGCGTTTTTCCTGTACAAGATAGAGTCTTGAAATATCTTGTAAATATTCCCTAACATATGTTCTATAAAAGTTCATATGGATTTAGGTCTGAGAGCTCTAGTTATTTTTTAAAAATATCTTAATGTAATATTAAAAAAAATTGTTTTTCCAGGTTCAGCTATACAAATAATTATTAAAATTCAACAAGGAGATATATTTTAAATTTTATACTTTTTGTTTGCAATAATCTAAGAAATATACATCACTTACAATAATTAAATATTTTTAATAATTTAGCATTTTAGAAAGGTTTTAAAAACTTCAAAACTGTTCAATGCTTTAAAATTGTGAAATAATGGCTTGTCAAACTAACCTATTGTTTTCAGAATCAATATAATATTATAATCTGAATATAAAATAAAAATTAGTTTTACTGTGACATAACTGTTTACGACGTCTACTCATACTGTAAAAAGAATGAAAGATAAATATGTAACATAGTGGCAGTCAAAAACACATTCATAATAAGTAAAAATTCTGTCCTGCTACTAATTCCAATGCATTTTCCAAACTGTAGCTAAAAACAATTATATGTTTATTAGACCAGAAATTATTTATATTTAGATATATTTTTCCTTATTAAGTACATAATGAATAATGGCAAGATAATTTGTAAAATCCTAAAAGATTTTAATGGAGAAAAAAAAAACCAGACATAATTTTAGATAGGTAGAAATTTCATTATATAATACACAAATATGCATGTTTTAAAACAAATAAGTTGGCTAAGAAAATGAAATTTACTAAAAATTTCCTGAATAAAGTAAATCAGATTTCATCCTCAAATACATATAATTGTACGAAAATGTTTTATTCAATTTACAATCAATTACAAATAAACTTTTATAAAAAATAATTTTAACAGGTATAAATAGCAAAAAATATCAAAGAAGTATAAGAAAGACACATACATGTTGTTTACAGAAATGCCACAGTGTGATATTTTTCAAAACACGGCACTGCACACTGTCCAACATTACAGTCTTTACATTGAAAACGAGTTTCTCTTCGAATACGTTTTCCATTATCATTTATCTTAAGGTTGCATACCACACATTTTCGTGATTTTTTTTTTTTTTTTGAAGAGTTTTTTAATAGTCTATACACCTGCAAAGAGAAGTCTGAATTCAAAGCTATAAAAACTTACTATTCCCAACAATGTCATTTATACCTTTACTTTTTATAATCTATGAATGCGTAAAACTATTAATTTGTTATGGCGACTATATTTAATATTAAATGCGAAAAAAACGAATAAATTTCAAACTGAAATTTAAATTGAATGTTTCAAAAACTGTCATCGATATTCTCATAACTTTTACATATTGTCGTTTTAGCATCTCACACATCTATCTGCTATGTAAAAATCTATTACAAGTTCATTAAATGTTTCAGCATATTTTTAAACATAACATGCAGTTTTCAACCAAATTGTGAGGCTCCGGTAGCCTAATGGTCAAGGTAACGGACTCGTAGCTGTCGTGTCATGAGTTCGACCCCAGTACCACTGAAGATCCGCCGTGTAAGGGAACGATGCTCAAGCGTCGTCCTCGTCACTTGGCCATGGTTTAAAATTACGAGGTCCGTCGCCAAGTGAGAGAATATTAACGTCGCACTGTTCAGCTACACGAGGGCTTTTGGTGACGGACCTCGTAATTTCGAAGCATGGTCAAGTGATGAGGGCGACACCTGAGCTGGCCCCTCTCTCCTAACTATCACACTTCCCCAACGGAGGAGGTTTGAGCTCTCTACAGATTTAACGAACATCGCCCCCTACACGGTGGGTCTTTTGTGGCACTGAGCTCCAATTCGTGGCATGCTAACCATGATCCGATACCTTGACCACTTGGCTACCCCGGCCACAGGTCCGTAGCCAAAAGCCCTAGAGTAGTTGAGAAGAGAGAGAGTGACGTGTTAATATTCCCTAACTTAATTAAATAATATGAAATTTAAGGAATACATGAAAAAATATTAGAAGTGGAATACATATATATGTATTAAAAATTTAATCTAAATATATTTTTTTAAATATCCAAAGAATTATTAGTATTTATGGTAAATATATATTTTTCAACTGAGTATGTGAGACACGCATAAATATCTTTTTCGAAATTCAAATACAGAACTTCAGTGCAGCTAATATAAAAAATTCCTAGTTTTGCATGGTTAAGATTATAAAAATGTCCAAATTTTTATAACATTTTCTTCAAACAACCACTAATGGAACATAAATGATGAGGGATTTTGCATAAATAGATATTTCTTTAACTTGAATTTAAAAGGATCTTTATATTTATTTATATGCGCAAATGTTAACTGTAAATTTGTCCAGATGCTTTTGATTACTCTTTATTTGAAGATTCAAGTTTAAAAATATAAGCTTGTATAGTTTACGTTCTCTTTGAATGAAATTACTGTTCAGACATTTAAAATTCAAATATAATTCGTTATCTAAACAATACAAAACTATGGATTCTATGTAAGATGCCCTGAATATCTGGCTTTAAAATTATAAAAAACTAAAAGATTTAAATAGGGTTTTTTTAGCAATGTGTAAAAATTTTTAGCAAATGATGTAATACAGAAGCTTAAAATTATTCATGTTTAGAAGTGTCCGAAATTTTCAAAGATTTTAAATTTTGAACCTTTTTCTTTCTGTTAATTTTTGACATATAACAAAATAATCCTTTTTTAAAAAAATCCCTGAAAGTATTGATTAAAATAAGAAAAATGAAGCAGTAAATTATCCTCAATGTTTTAATATATACTTTGAATTTAAATACTATAGATATTTTTAAAAAATTTAGACATACATTATAGAAACTTAATTCCATTAGAGAATTTTAAGGTAAGGAAAAAAAATGATATTTTTATCAAGTTATCCCCTAATTTTCTCAATTCGTTGACTTGCAATTATTTCCGTACGCTCTTGGGTTTAAAGAAATTATTCCCAGTTTTTTACGATTGCTGCAGGGGAAAAATCGGTCTCCCCGCGAGCCATAAAACTTCCCTTGAATGTCCATTGTTTCTCCCCGACCATCTCTAATTATCTTTCAAGATATTAAGCCTTTAAAGGGGTGGGGGGAAGAATTTGGAAAAACATGGCATTTCCGCTTTCGAACACGTTACTTGAGGAGGTAAAATTACGTTTGGTGCATTTTTGGTGAGTCCCCTGCCTTACGGAAAATTCCGTGTTGTCCGTTTTTGAAGCCTCTCTAGTAGGGCAGAAAAAGCCGTGCTAACCGCTTGGAGGGTTAAGAGCGATGAGAATTTATTGAGGCAAATCCAATCTTTTAAATACAGGATTCAGCAGGAATATTCACAAAATAAATCTCAGAAGGTCTTCACACTTTCAATAGCACGCAGAGACAATTATAGGTATCGGAAATACACGTATATAAAAGATTATTCACAAGCAATCACTCGTTCAACAGCCGAAGTAATCACTATTCGCTTCAACAATCACAGCAATACTAAATGATCACTATTCAAAACCAAATTGACTGACTTTCGGCAACCATCTCTCTATTTATATCTCTCGCGGATAATTAGAGAAAAGACCCGCTTGCGCTATAGATCTTGAAATTAGTGTATTTCTCTACTTATTTCTAGAAGGTTCCGAACTTGCCAAAAATGGTCGCCAACATGATAGCTAAGCTGCCAAAATGACGCCAACTTGGCTCTATTGCCAAGATTTCGCCTGGTTCCCATTGAATCACCAATATAACGTAAAGGATGGCTTTTGCCTGCAAATATTACAATTTTAACGTAAATTAAATCTAATTTAGAGTAAGATAAAGACATTACACATCAAAATACAAATTATTTATACTATTTGACACAAAATTCGTAACAATATCTTTTGGGGGAAAAGGGTTTTTTTGCCTCTATTTCTTTTTATAAATAATTGTACAAAAATAATTATATCATTGCAAAAACTTGGGATCATTGAATAAATTATCAAAGATAATTCATTCAGTAATATCTGGATGGATATCATAAAGTTAATCATAAAATATCAGTGTGATGTGTTATGAAACCTTAGAATATTTTACCTTGGGAATGTGAAGAGTGATTTTTTTTAATTTTTCCTGACAATTTTTATTTTTCATGTGAATGAGTTACAAGTTAGTTATGAGTTATAAAACTTACATAAAACTAAAATATCGAGCGGTAATTACTATTTTCATATAATATAATTTTTCTAAAATAGTTTTTGAAGACTGAAGTTGCATGTAAAGTCTTCGATAGTGAATGAATAACTTCTTTTTGTGATTGAAATTAAGCGAAATCTTTGTTGAAAATAATTGCTGAATACTCTACTTCGTTCAGTATTGAAATCTTTGCAAGTGCCAATTGATTAGCAGTTCACGTTTACTAATATGATGAGAATCGGAACAAGCCAAGTAACAAATGTGTAATTTTTACATCGATCCAACATTATATAGTTAAAGTGAGCACTTTTCCCACACTGGTGTTAAAAATTAAGAGAATTTTTAGATTTTGTCCAATATCTCTAGAACTTCTGAATAGATTTTAATGAAATTTGTTATGCATAACTGACTGATATAATGCAACAAAATTAATAATTCAGCAGTTAAATTACACACGCATGATAATACGTAACACTCATAGAAGTATGAAACAGCAGCTGCAGAATGAAACAAAACAAAACAAAATGGTTAAAAGGGTCCTCTCTTTCAGATTAATTACAGTATATTCTCGTGGTGCTTTCAAATGGAGAGAACCAGGCACTCTCTACCTGTCCTCCACTGTCCGAGAAATCAACCATTGCAATAGTGAAGGCTTGATGGTTTGAGCAGGCATCACTTTGGATAGCCACACATACTGCTCTGCCTTTGAATGAGGCACTGTGACTGCTGTGAAGTATAAAAATGGTGTCTTGGATGTTATCCTTTTCACGGGTTTAGTTGGCCTTGATTTTATTTCAATGGATGACAACACGAGGCATATAGAGCTCATCGGGTCGATGAATTTCTGGAAAGTGAGGATGTTTGCCGATTGGATTGACCAGTAAGATCTCCAGACCTCATCCATATAAAACATGCCTTGACGTTGTGGGGAGGGCAAGCTCCCTCCGAGAAACATCCGAATTGCTGAACGAGTGGCATTAATCGCCACAGCAACTCATCAATTCCCATATTTCCGGTATGAAATCACGTTTATTTGAAAGAGGGGACCCTATTTCCTGTTAATCAATTTGTTTTGTTATATCCTTCAGCTGCTGTTTCATACCTTCTGACGTTAATGAGTGTTTCGCCCAATTACGCGTGTATATTTTAACCGTAAAATAGTTTTTTTCATTATATCAGCCGTATATACGTACCAAATTTTATTAAAATCTGCCGAGTAGTTCTAGAGATAATCGACAAAATTTAAAAATTCTTTTAATTTTGAACACCAGTATATATAATTTAACCCATCTTTCTATTTGAATTGGATTAAAAGTCAATGTGATACATTCAAACTATGTTCGAATTATTTTTGTGACGGGATAAAAAAAAGGTGAATAAAAAACTGTTGAATAACTAATAAAAAAAGTATATTTACATAGGCTTTCTTCTATTATCTTTCTCCCTTATCATATTGTTGCTCAACAGCTCAAAGTTATCATACTATAAACGAAAACACTTTTTTCTTTTCAAAAATTTGATTTTTAAGAAGCATTTCTATTTTATCAAACGGTAAGAAAAGGAGGATTTCAAGTTTGCTGCCGTGTGTACAATTTGTTTCGAGTCCAAAATAGTTGAGCAGAATTTTCTATGACTGTAAAGTTTTAATAACATTTATTTTCACTGGATCATGTTTAACAACAGTCCATTTCCTTGTTGTTTTCTGTCTCTTAGTTATAAAAAGAAATATTGCTTTTGGCTTTACAAATGGTACTCTTCTTGAAATCAATTGAACGGAACAATGGGAGGAAAACTTGAATTGGCCAATCGACAGGAATGTTTGAATTCACTTGAATAATAGATTATGAAGAAAGCAAAACTGGAAACTAAATGGAACACAAATATTTTTTTTAAAAAAAATTTAGTAGAGGCTTAATTTTTCAATGGAGTTGGATCGAATTTAACTCATTTAGGACTGGAGTTGTGAAAACGCACAATTAAATTCTAATTTTTTTAAAAAATAGTTTAGATTATTTTTCACTTAAACTAATAATTTTAGTTTCGTTTTTCATGTCTTAACTGTTTATGTAAAATAATTTTATTTTCAATTAGCAAAATTTTCACACCTAGATCAAAGGATTTTTTTTCATGTTTTGAAGGAAAAAAACACTTAATGCTATACTGTTTTAAAAAAGATCAAATATTGGGTTAGTGCAAAAATAATTGTGGTTTTTAACTCTTTTCTAGAAGGCATTATATCTCAGCTTAAAATGAAGTTTATTATTCAAAATAAAAATTAACAAAATCTATGTATTTTTGCCAACAATTAAAAAGTTTGTTTACTCCGACAGTAAAATTATGGAGCTTTAGAACCGAAGAATTCTTCAGAGGTATTTTGAGCTCTTCTTTGGTTGCTGGTCAAGAAAGAGTTTCGTTCAGTTTCAGGTCAATAATTTGAGAGAGATGCCACTGTTATGCAGAACTTGTGGTCGAAATTCAACGAGAAGAATAAACAAAAAAGGTAGTTTAGAGAACATCTTGATATTCCAAAATGGCCGCTAGTTCGAGCTGTGTCCTATTTTCGAATCGCCACGTCTGCCTATGAAAACCATTCAGCATATTCCTCAGAGTCCCCTATGTAAATCTGTGCGACTCCAACGAAGAAATTCACTCCACTCTGGATCCATGTGAAGCCTAGACACAAAATGTGTGACAATACTGTCAACTTGGATTTCTTTTGTTTCATATAATTTGTTTCTCTTCTCTGTTTCTTGTTTTGTCTGCAGTTGTCTTGTAATCTGCCATTGCAAAGTAAGGTTTGTGACAAACCTATACGGAACTTTATCACTAACCTTCTGAGTCGTCTCTTTTAGGGAAATTTAATTCCCCTACCTATTTCCAATCAGCTTCAAAAAGAGGACAGGATTCCTTGTTATGCAGATTAGATAAAGTATTTAAGTCAAACGGAATAGTAAAGCAAAAAGCAGTAGGAGAGAGAGATTGAAGCAGGAAGGTATAACGGTGAAGTTAGATTTCTAGGTCGATAAATCTCGGGAAGAGCTGAGCTGCAGTGTGGTAAATATTGATTTATACTTTAAAGTCTCTTTGAAGTTTTATATTAGGAGTGAAATTAAAGTTAAATGTTCAATAGGAACATTATTGAATATAAATCTGGGATCTCTTATCGCGGTAATCTCTGCGTGATCGATATTCTAATTGTTAATTAATTGGATCATAAAATATTTAAGTTTATTTAAAGGAAAGTCCCTTTTTAAACCTCATATAACTATCTAGATATATTTGTTAATAAAAGTCTTTGATTCTATTTGAGAAAAGGTAACCAAATAAAGAAAGTTATTTATAAAAATGGCTACTGGCTCTTATCTGACTCCAATTTATTCTCATTCTCAAAGTGAGATCCAAGGGGATCTTCACAAGTTGACAAAACTATACAAACAACAGTACTTCGGGGAATTCCCTACAAGTGTTCAAAATTGCTTCCAACTGAGTTGCCATGATTTTAGTTGTGTTGCAACTTGTTATATTTCTACTTTAGATGTAGGAAAATTATCGTCAGTTCGACCTACTTGGTGGTTAGGATCCGGGGGGCTTCAGTACACGGCACCGCCTAACCCTATAGAAGTTACGCCACTGCATATGGCTCAATGCGTAGGCCTCTTCTGCCTTTAGGTCAGCGTTTCTCAAACTGTAGGGCACACCCCCTAGGTAGCGTGATAACCCAACAAGGAGGGCGCGAATATATCGAAAAGTCGCAAATAAAACTTTATTTAAAAATATTAATTTGCTGAAAGGAAGCAAAACCAAACTCACTCTGACATAATAAATTATAAAATACGCATTTACACATATATAATATACACATAAATGTATCGGTATTGCACACTGTATTTGATAATTACGTTAACAATACTAAGTTAAGAACAAGTTTTTTTTTTAGTAATTCTGGGGACTCCCCTGGGTCTTACCTTGGACACCAAGATTAATTTGTGGCAAAGAACCACTAACAGCCATTTTGAATAATAATAATATTTATTTATTATTTCAATTTCTCAAAATAATCTCTGATAACATATAATACTTTTATGTTACGTCCAATAAAGGGATCTACCTTTATACTAAATTAAATTACGAATGATGCAATTAATTAATAATTACGCTCAAGATCAAGTAAGGTCTACCGAAATAGGAGATCCGAGAAATACACGTACTCGAATTCTTAACTTTCATTAACTTTAACTAATTCGCTTAAACTGACGCTTATTTTAGGCGTACGTAAATTATATTTACCGCTGGCTATATCAGCTTTCTGGTACTTCCGTCGAATAGCAGCACGACGTCTTCATGATTCTAATATCCTGGAATCCATTAATATTGCGGTTAAAGCTGCTGGCTCAATAGCCTTCCATCATCTACATTGCTAGCTTACAACGCTCGACTTAAATACTTTATCTATTTTGAATATCCCGTTCATCTTTTTGGAGTTGATTGGAAATAAACGCGAATTTATATTCCCCAAAAAGACGCCTAAGAAGATTAGTGGAAAGGTTCCGTACAGATTCGTCCCAATCTCTCCAAAAAGATCAAGTAAGGTCTACCGAAATAGGAGATCCGAGAAATACACGTACTCGAATTCTTAACTTTCATTAACTTTAACTAATTCGCTTAAACTGACGCTTATTTTAGGCGTACGTAAATTATATTTACCGCTGGCTATATCAGCTTTCTGGTACTTCCGTCGAATAGCAGCACGACGTCTTCATGATTCTAATATCCTGGAATCCATTAATATTGCGGTTAAAGCTGCTGGCTCAATAGCCTTCCATCATCTACATTGCTAGCTTACAACGCTCGACTTAAATACTTTATCTATTTTGAATATCCCGTTCATCTTTTTGGAGTTGATTGGAAATAAACGCGAATTTATATTCCCCAAAAAGACGCCTAAGAAGATTAGTGGAAAGGTTCCGTACAGATTCGTCACAATCTCTCCAAAAAGAAAACGGAATTTATTCGAAGGTCACAAACGGCCTGAAAATAAATTACGTAAAAAATTCCTAGACTTGATTTATAGTTCCGACGACTTTAATATATATATATCTACCAATCGGATACTTTACAAATTCTCCTTCCTTGAGGGAAAGAAAAAAATTACGACCTAAAACTGCCCTTTGAACGACGTAACATTCACAGAATTAAATTTCCCTACACCACGCCCATTTGACTAAGAGGCGAGGGAAAAACCACCGAAATGGTAAAAAACCTGCCTACGTGGTTTCCTTAATTACTTATGATACAACTATACAACCCTATTCGGACTTGTACCTTGATTCTTTGCTCACTATACAATGCTCAGGGTCAGCTACTGTGAGATGAGAACCTCTTTAAATTTTGTGAAGAAACAAACATCTATAGTATATACAAATTCATTCATTTTTTACATAACATTTTCATATACATTGTAAAGTATTGGTTACGAAATTCACAGCCAGGTTAGATATATAAATATTTACAATTTATTTACATAACATTCTGAAAAAAAAATCTTACATCCAGAGCACGTTTATATCGTCTCTGTCTCTTCGGGACCCTCCAACCCGCTCCTGCGCATGTCCTTTTTTAGACGAGTCTATCCGGAACGTAGGGGAACGGGATTCTAGTAAACCCTTCTCCCCCAATTCCTCGGAACATTCGCCACAACTCCTCTTTCCTCTAGAGAGAACTTTTTCTGATGAAGGAAAAGTTCTGTTCTTTTAAGGTCCACTAAAATCACTTAGGAGATATCACTTAAAAGAGTTCTAGGTAACACTACCTTTTTAACAGCGTACGATTCCCTTCTGGCCAGAACTACATACTACAATACAATTAACATATAGAAATTCAAAATAAATGAGAAAATGACAACTTATTAGATAGATACAAATTACAGAATTATTTTAATTGAGAAAAAATTAAAATAAAGAATTTATGTTCATTATATAGGTGGGAGTAATAATACACTCTTGGGGAATATATATATAAATTTAATGAATCCTACTTAAGGCATCTGCATTGGCATGACTTCTCCCGGGTTTATGAATAACTTCAAAATTAAATGGTTGTAGTGCAAGTGATCAACGCATAAGGCGCGGATTTGTTCCTGCATTAGTTTTCAACCAAACTAATGGGTTATGGTCGGTCTGAATGATAAATTTCTGCTGTCCATCAAGGTAACAATTAAGTTTTTTTACTGCATAAACGATAGCTGCACACTCTTTTGCAGTTGTGCAGTAAACCTTCTCGGCGTCAGAAAATTTCTTGCTAAGGTACAGGATGGGATGCTCTTCCCCTCTATCATTTCTCTGAGCCAGGACTATTCCAATACCCGTGTCAGAGGCGTCGGTTTGAAGAATAAATTGCCTTTTGAAATCCGGGGCATATAGAACAGGGTTAGTCGACAGTTTTTCCTTCAATTGTACAAAGGATTCTTGACATTCCGAAGTCCAGTTAATGTATCCTTTCTTCGATTTCCCCTTTAACAGCTCTGTTAGTGGTGCTGCTAAACTAGAGAACATTGGGATGTACTGTCGATAATATCCCGCAATTCCCAAAAAAGGCTCTAACCTGGGTTTTAGTCCTTGGAACTGGAAAATCTAGTATTGTTTGAACTTTCAATTGAGCTGAGACCTCTTTCCTAACCCTACGACATGACTAAGATATTTAACGCTATCTTGTGCGAATTTACATTTTGCTGGTTTGATTGTTAACCGAGCATCCCGTATCCGTTCTAGTACTTTATTTATGTGGTTTATATGATCGTCCCAGTTTTCTGAAAAAATAGCCACATCGTCTAGATATGGTAGGGCAAACTTCTCACACCCTTGAAGTAGTTCAGCCATCAATCTGCTGAAATAATAGGGCGCATTTTTTAACCCGAAGGGCATACGTAATGGACGATAAGTTCCAAAACTAGTGGTAAATGCTGCTAACCTCTGAGCCTTTGGAGTTAAGGGAATCTGCCAGTAACATTTTGTTAAGTCAAGTAAGGTTATATATTTGGCAGCTGCGACAGTTTCAATTCTATGCTCTATATTTGGTAAGGGATAAAACTGAGTTCTTATTACTTCATTCAGTTTTCTATAATCGATGCAAGGCCTTGGATCTCTTCCAGGCGTCTCAACTAAGATCATGGGTGAAGCATAATCTGACTCTCCTATTTCTATTACTTGGTACTTCAACATTTTCCTTATTTCTTCTTGCAATAAATCAGTTTGCCGTGCCGACATTCTGTATGGTTTCGTCCTAATAGGTACATCATTTATCAGTTCAATGTCATGCTCTACCAAGTGCGTTTTTCCTGGTTCATTGGAAAATATTTTAGAATAACGGCATAAGATTTCTTTAAGTTTCTCTATTTGTTGAACATTCTCTCTCAATCGGTTTCCTAACTGACTGTTTTGTAATTTCATCGAAGTCAAAAATATTCGGGTTAGAATCGATACAGGGAAAGTTTTCTTCTAATTCGTTCGAATCTTCCTTTGCTCTACTGTTAATCATATTTATAAATTCGGCTCTTTTGTAGTACGGCTTCAACATATTTACATGAAAAACTTGATTTGACTCGGTGTTGTTGTTAAAGCTCACCACATAATTAGTCTCTGAAATTTTTCTCTCTATTTTTCCTGGTCCTTTCCACTGCACAGATACTTTATTAGGTCGATTCATCTTTAACACTAACACTAAATCTCCTTCTGAAAATTCACACTTAATAGCATTTTTATCATACCATGCCTTTCTTTTAATCTTCGTTTCTTCCATTTTTTCAATGGCTAATTCCTGACAACTTTTAAGTCGATTTATGAGTTGGAAAACGTATTCCACAACGGGGGTCACCTCTTCTGTAGTCCCCATCCAATTCTCATACAAAAGAGTTATAGGTGTTCTCAAATTTTTCCCATGGACCAATTCCGCGGGAGTAAACCCTGTGCTTTCATGAGTGATGGTTCTTAAAGCGAAAAGTGCAGCTGGCAACTGTTTTTCCCATTCGGGAGAGGATTCAATACATATCACTCTTAAGATTCTTTTCAGAGTTCTGTGAAATCTTTCGACGGGATTACTCTGAGGATGATAAACCGAACTTCGAACAACGTTTATTCCAAAGTTTTCAAAAAATACTGATGTTAAAATACTCGTGAATGAAGTTCCCTGGTCCGTTTGAATTTCTTTAGGAAAACCCATTCTACTGAAGATCTGGAACAAAGCCTCCACAACTGTAGTGGACGCTATATCAGGCATTGGCACTGCATCAGGGTACTTCGAGGACATGCACATGACAGTTAACAAATATTTATTCCCTGTAGGTGTAGTGGGAAGGGGTCCTACTGCATCAACGTTTAATTTGGAAAAAAACTTCACTTATTACAGGAACTAATTGCATTGGTGCTTTTTTCTGATCATTTGCCTTACCTGCCCTCTGACAGGGATCACATGTTTTCACAAACTCCTCTATCTCTTTATAGCACTGAGGCCAGTAAAAATATCTTGCAATCCGACTCTTCGTCTTCGTGACACCTAAATGGCCTAATGTACCTTCATGCCCCATTTTCAGAATTGACGATCGGAATTTCTCAGGAATAACCAGTAGTTGTCTTATGTCTCCATTCTTATCTTTTCTGCTTTTGATCAGAAGTTTTCCTTTGGTTAGTGAATAATCGCTTGCTTCATTATTCATACCCTTTTCTATCTTTTGAATCAAAGGAGCTAATTCTTCACTTTTCTGTTGGGCTTCTATGAACTCATCAGTATTAATATTGATTAAACTCATTGTGTCCTTTTCTTCCGTAAATAAAGGCAACAGATTTTTAATATCTTCAGCTAAATTTTCTTCTAACTTCATTTCCTCCTTTTCAACCGCTTCACTTGTTCTGTTCAGCTTTTTTTCCCCACTGACTGCGAGTTTGAATCGCATTTACTATTTCCCGTCTCGGTAAACTATTATGCTCTAAATCTGATTCAAGGAGCTCAATTGTTCGATTTCCTAAAATATATCTTCCCTGATCCAATTGCTTTCGCACCACAGCTGCCTTGGTGATGACATGTCCCCACTCACAATCAATTTCTACCTCTGCGAGAGGTAAACAGGTCATATGTTCATCAAGAATATGTTGGACCCACACATTCTCCCCTGTAAACATACTTGGTGTAATAAATTTCTCACAAATTATATCAATTGAGGCTCCTGTATCTCTAAGGATAGACATCTCTCAAATCCGTTCACCTTACCTCTAATAGTATATGGGTCGAGTGAAGCATTTTCGGAATTACTTTTTAGTCTATTTATGGTTTCAGAGCCATATTTCTTCAATTTAGGACATTGTGGACGAAAATGATCATAAGATCCGCATTCAAAACACTGGGGGCGTCTTCTTTTTTCAAAATCTTGATGATTGTTACGGTTTTTATGTTCTCTGTTATTCATAGGATTATTCATTGATACATTTTCCCTCGGAATAATCGTTGAGTTATTCCACTTCTTTTCATCGTGTCCTTGGAATATGACCATGTAACTTTTTTCTGAAATGTTTTCCTCACATCTTCATATTCCTCTATTTTACGAGCGAGATCAACAGGAGAAATAATCCTACTCCATTCGTCCAAATGATGTACCTTAAATTCAATTGGAGCCTTTTTCTTTAATTGATCCGTTATCATTAAGTCTTTCAACTGTTCGAAAGTAGTAATACCTAATCCGGCAATCCACCCCTCAAAATAGGTCTGAAGTTCATAATAAAAATCGTCCCACGAGGTCTCCGGATTCTTCTGGTGTTTAACAAAAAAGCTGACGAAATTTTCGGGGCTTAATTTAAATCTTTTAGAAGCAATGCTTTCACATGATCGTAATCTGATGCAAGTTCTTCGGACTCTCTCGCGATAATATTTACAATATCAGGGGGCAGAACACTAATTAGTTGCGCGCGCGCGTTCTTGTTTCTATAATAACAGTCCTTAGCTAGATGATTTGATTTTCTGCAAATACAACACAGTCTCGTTCATTTTTTCTCTTACAATAAAATGCTTCAGAATTAATTCCATCCATGCGAGTTTTAATTGGCAAGTTTAAAGTTGCTTCTTCTTCCCTTAAAATTTGTAATATTTCGTCCATGCTTTTTCCTCTTTGTGTTTTCAGAATATCGCGCACTTTGGAGAATTTTCCATTTAATCCTCTAACGGTATGATAGACCAATTCCCTCAGCGACACGTCCAGTCCAAGGGAGTGACACTTAGTCGAAATCCCCCGCGCTCTTGCAATATAATCTGCTACAGTTTCTCCATTTTTCATTCTGATGTTTTTTAGTTCATTGCCCGCGTCAATTTTTTGGTCTTCGCCTTCGCCGATGTAAGTCGCTCTAATTTCATCCCACAGCACTTTCGCGTTGTCTTCCGCCGCGAACTGTAAAGCTATGGTTTCCTAGAGCAGCGGTGCCGTTCTTTAACGTCCGTAACATTACGGTGGATGACGTCACTAAAACGTCGCCTGTGTAAATAGATAGGCGTGGTTTCCTAGAGAGCGGTGGATGGGAACGGAATGTGAAGTTGCAGGTCGTTACGATCGTCATAGCGGCAGCAACAGTTTGTTGAACGTTTTTCTCGATAGCGGTGGCAAAAAAAATGAGTTCCAATATTTTCTGGATTCCTGAAGAGGATGAAGCCAATGTTTCGGAATTTTTTGTCTAAGTTGCAAATATCAAAATTGCATATTTTTATTTTTTTTCTTGTTCAGTGTTTAAATTAAATTCTCTTATTTTAATGTAAATAAAGGAAGTAACTTATAACTTAACTTATAATTCATTTATCAAAATTGTATTTTTTTCATTTTTTTGTTGCTCAGTGTTTAAATTAAATTCTCTTATTTTAATGTAAATAAAGGAAGTAACTTATAACTTAACTTATAATTCACTTATCAAAATTGTATTTTTTTCATTTGTATTTTTTTGTTGTTCAGTGTTTAAATTAATTTTTAATCTGTAAAAATTTAAACTGTGAAAAAAAGAAATATATGAATAAAACTATTAAATTATGTCATGATTGTATTTTCTTTACAACTATATGCAACACTTCTTTGAGCATATTGTTTTTTTGTATTATAAAAGCATTTGAAGTCAGTTAACTGTTTACCCAATTCAATACAAAAATATTGGTATTAGTATAATGTGTTATATGTGGGATTTGACTAGAAGTTTTGGGAATTTTACAGATTATTTTAAACTTTTCCAAATGTTTACTTTTGAGAAAAAGAATTTTATGAAAATTAATCCTTGGAATTACTTAGAAATAATATATGGTTTTTGTAATTCTTTAATTTCAATGAACTAATGCAACAAATAATCAAAATTCTTTGATTTCATTTATTGATATAATAAAATAACAATATATGTAAAGTATGTACAACACAGTAATTAGTTAAAAATTGCTTTCGTCACTTGAAGATACAATTTCAATCGATTTATTTTTCGACACCTTTAAGTGATAAGTTTTTGCAAACTTCACGATTACCAGATATGCATGATTAAAGCTCTTTTTGAAATTCAAATCTATCATCTATCTATCAAATTATTGAAAGTTTCCTCTTCAATCAAGCATACGCTTCTAGTACATTGAGAGAAAGCAATTGAACGTGCAATCAGGAGAAAGTTCATAAAAAATGAACAATGCATCTTGATGTGTACATACTCTTATGTGAAATGATCGAAAACATTACAGTGGTGGCAAAGGTGTTGAAATTCGTATACCGCATAGAAAAGGACTGCACAAAAACAGGTTCTACTATGTAAAAAATGTGTATAAAATATTAAAAAAATATGTTCAATATATAGGTACAATATAAAAAAAAATATGTTCAATATATAGGTAAAATATAAAAAAGATATGTTCGCTACATCAAAATCATCCATTTTAAGATTGTTTACAGCTACGGATGTAAGTACAGCAGACCGCTATCCTAGGAAACCACTCGATCAACGTTAACAGACAGCCGTCTTTTCTGTGACGTCATCCATCGTGATGTTACGACCGCGAAAGAACGGCACCGCTGCTCTAGGAAACCATTACTTAAGGCTTGCTCATCTGCAAGCGATAACTTAATGTATGCTATTGCATCTGAGTTTTTCGTAATACAGTCCATTTCATCTTTACGGGTAAGGTCTTCAGGTTTTTCGTTTAAGATTAGAGAGTCTAATCTCTTTAAGCTAAGGGCAGCTTTCATCTTAAGCTCCCAAATAAAATAGTTCGTTCCGTTTAAATCGGGAATAGTTATCTTATCCATTGTAGGTAGAAAGGTTTAAACGTTCACAAAGTCAACTAACTCATCACACAGATTAACCACGGACTGCTACCACTAGTTTTTTTTTGTGTGTGAAATCACTTCCACTACGGTATCTTGGGACATCACATTTATTTATATAAATACGAAAATAATGATCGCGTGTATTGCACTTGCACACAGCAAGTCTGACCCAAAAGCAAACAACGACCGGTCAGCTCGTCAACCCCGTAGAAGGAATGCGTGGGAGTGAAGCGGGAAAAAGAGCGCGTGGGCGGATCACTCAGTTATCCTTCCGCCAGTAAAAATAGTTCACTCGCTTCACCCCAACACACTTAAATGCTACTTAAAAACTATTGCAATTCTTCTTTCTTTTCATGGTTCATTTGTCCTTTGTATAAAGAAAGATTAATTATTAAAATTCTTCTGATTTTTCTATATAGACTTCAGCTTTTTCACAATCTTCTTGCCTTTTGTACAGATAAAGATTAGCTTTAAGTTTTTCGCTACATCAAAAATTTCCACATAGATTTCAGGGTATGTCACCCTGAAACAAAAAATTTCTTAAGTCATTTGTTTACAACATACACAAAGTAAATAAAGTTTCAAACATAATGTTACATTTCACAATTTTTATACATTATATATAACTTTTAATTACAACTAATTTCTATACATATATCTCATCTGGCTTTTTCAAAAACTTCCCCTTAAATCTTGCAGAGCTGGTTAATGTCATGTTAGTATGCTGTCTACGGCGCGTTTCCCAAAACCAGATGTACATTAAATATGAAACAATGAAACAATACATACACATACACTATACAATTACAAACATTTTTCAATAAACCATTCAAACAAATAACTAAAGGAATTGTCGCATCTTAGCGAAGTCATGCGCAGAAATAAACAAATGCATTTTTACAATTGTTTTCTCCATAATTATATAAAAAATTTACAAGACAAAAGCTTATTTTTCTCTTCTAGAAAAACACACTCATTGTAGTGTCCACTTTTGCTTGGCTTCTTAAATTTTAAATATCCGACCGTGACTTGCTTCATTGCAATAATTCTTCCGACCACTTGTTTGAAAGAATATAAAAAGAAACGATACAACCTGGTTCTTATGACTTGTAGTTGACGTTTCCTACCAGGACTTCTAAGGATAGTGACCTTCTCGTACACGCTCCTTTCCTTTCTTGGTCCTGCCGTTGTTGATAGCCTCCTCGTTTGGCATTCTTGTTGCTTGATCATGTTCGCTCTTCGATGTAGGGGTTGTCGTTCTATGCCTTTTCTGGATCGAACTGGTCCTCCCTGTTGTGTCTTCCTCTCTATGGATGGTCGGGACTCCACTTCTTTTCCGCCTCTTGGTCTGAAGTTATACTTGTTGGTGTTTACCGCTACATTATCTTGTTTCGGGCGTTTCCTGCTATACTTTTGTAAGACATTAGAATCATTTTATGACAATGCTATTTTAGTTACTCTATAATTTGAATTTTCCGAAACTTCCTATTTGGTCCACTCGACCCAGAGACTCATGTGATCTTTTATACCCGAAAATTTCATTTTTGCTTCTTTTAATCCCTCTACTTTTCTCAGACCAGAAACTAGGTATTGATCTGATAAGTGGTCCCCGCTTATTGGTTTTATTTGTGTGTCTCTCACCCTGATCATTTTTAAAAAACTTAACCATTTTTCCTCTAACTCACGCTTTACATCTGACCCTTTCTTTTTACCATCTTGCGACTCATTTGTGATCTCCGTTGTTCTCTGTCAAAACCACTCAATTCATCGCGTAAACTACCGTTATCTGAACTACCAGTTCCTATCTTTGTCTCGTCACATTTCCGATGATGGTATATTATAACCTGATCTACATTAACGGTTAACCTTTTTTACGGCTTCCATACCACTACGTTGTTATTGATTACATCTAATACTTTATACGGACCTTCAAACTTTGGTTTAAATCTAGCTATCACTTTTCTTGTTGCCGAACTTAAAGGACGTATTGCTATCAAAACCCAATCATTCACCTTAATTTGCACATCACGTCTGCGTCTATTATAATATTTCTCCCATTTTTCATGCTTAGCTTTTGTGTTTCGTCTAGCCTCCTCCAATAATCTCTCCATATTTCCTACTGCAAATTCAGTTCCGTCCGATACCATAACTAATTTCTGAAAAAGTATAATCAACTTTCGACTTAAAAATAATTCTGCAGGTGTTTTTCCCGTCGAATCATTTACTGCAGTACGAATAGCACAAGCAAACTCACGTAAGAATTGGTCCCATGTGTCATGTTGCTCATTGACATCATTTGCACAAGCTCGCGATTTACTCGTTTTGTTCTATTTGCTTGATGTCTATATACAACAGTCTTCATATGCCTTATGCCTAATCTTTCACTTAAATTCTCAAAAATATCGGAGATAAATTGGGGAACGTTATCACTAATTAATTTTATTGGAGCTCCAAAACGCGATATATAATTATCAAAAAAATTATCCGCTATAACTTGAGCCGAGGCTTTTTTAAGGGGTATGATTTCAGCACACTTGCTGAAATGATCCGTAATTACTAATACATATCGGTCACGACTTACTCTCGACACAGGATACGGACCTAACAAATCTAACGTAATTATTTCATTTGGATAATTTGATACTATCGGAATTAATTGACCATCTTGTAACGAGTTTTTATAATTATTAATTTGATACATGTGGCATGTAGAGACATATTGATCAATAAATTTTCTCATATACGGGAAATAACAAACATCCCTTATTTTATGATAAGTTTTATAACGTCCAAAATGACCTGCTAATGACTTGCCGTGAAATTCTCTCATTATTGCATTCCTTAAAGATTTTGGAATGTATAATCGCATTTCACCTAATGGCGTTGCATATTTCGCATAAAATAACAAGCCTTCAATTAAACGAAAATCGCGGGACAAATTCTCACATATTGTCGCATTAACTGAGCTATCTTCTGGGTTTTCCAGATATCTATAGATATGACCTAATTCTGGGTCCGTTATTTGCTCTTCTATTAACTGAGCTCTTGACGAAATTGCCAAATCCCTGATTATTATTGCACAATGAACTTTCTCTCCTATTATACTTTCAATTGGGTTTCTAGACAAAACGTGAGCCACCGCATTTTGAGTTCCGAGGACGATGTTCCCATTCTATATTAAATTCTTCTAATTTTAATGCCCATCTCATCATTCTATTTGACAAATTTTTACCATGTGTTAAACGTGTTAACGCAGCGTGATCCGTAATAACTTTAATCGGCAATAAACGTAAATATGTTCTGAATTTATTCAGAGCCCAAACTACTGCTAAACATTCCCTCTCTGTTACCGTGTAATTCCTCTCCGCAGCACTAAGCATACGAGAAGCAAATACTACTGGTCTCTGCTCTTGGTTTAGAACTGCTTCTATCCCTATTGAGCTTGCATCAGTAAATAACTCAAAAGGCTTTTTGAATTCTGGCAATTTTAAAACTGGTGCTTTTGTTATGGCCGCCTTGACCATGTAGAATGCTTTCTGCGCCTCAATTGACCAAAGAATTTTTTTAAATTTTCGTTCAAGATTATAAAGAGGCTCGCGAAAATCGGCATACTTTTTAATAAATTTCGCGTACCACTGGGACATTCCTAAAAATTTTGACACGTCTTTAGAATAGCGCGGTGGTTTCATTTGAACTATAGCTTGAACTTTTGTATCAACAGTTTTAAATCCTTCCTTATTAATAATTAAACCCAAATATTTTAACTCATCACAAGCAAATTTGCATTTATCCTTGTTTAACGTTAACCCCGCCTCATGTAATAATCGAAAAACTTCTTTTAAATGCTCAATATGTTGAGTGAATGACGGAGACGATATAATCACATCGTCCATATAAACATTCAAAAACTTCCCTATCACGGGTTTGAGAATTATATCTATTGCCTTCTGAAAATTGGGAGCCGCCCCTTACAAGCAAAATTGCATTCGGTGGAAAGCGTAAGTGCCATTTTTCAAGACAATAACTATAATTTCTTAACTATATCACTAGGGTTCACAGCCATCTGAAAATATCCTGACCTAAGGTCGAGGGCTGACTTTATATCTGTATGGGATTTATTCATTATTAAATCGTCTATTAAGGGTAAAGGATACCGAAGATACTTTGTAATTGCATTAAGTTTCCGATAATCAACAACAAATCTATACGCTTCCGGATTATCCGGCGGTAACCCATTATTCTTTCTACAAAACACAACTGGTGACGCGTACGGGGATTGAATGGGAATTATAGTTCCTTCTTTCATCATTTTGTTTACATGATAATTGAGAATTTCTTGCTTCACCCTATCATAACGGTACGGCCGGGAAACAACTGGTGGGTTAGCTCATGTGTCAATCTCATGATATAAAACATGCGTAAGCCCTGGTTTATCTGAAAATAATCCTTGAAAACTATCAAAGAAATCTTGTAATTCCCGCTTATGTTTTTCCTCTAATTTTGTCTTAGAAAGATCTATTTCTACTTTTTCTTCCTCAACCGTTTTAACCACCTTATCAATCTGCGAATCCGGAATCGCCAAAGATTTCCGATCAAAGTCCAAAACAATCTTTGATCCACCTATGAAATCTATCCCGAGAATACATGGGTATACCAAATGTTCTAACACATGGAACAACCAAGGCTTTTCGAAATCCCGTATTCGAATATTTAATTCCACAACTCCCATATTTCGACATTTAGCTCCTTGCGCCGTGATCACCTGAGTACTCGATTTTTTTACTTGTTTATAAAAAAATATTTTTCGTATGTCTCTTCCGATATAAATGTCTTCTCCGCTCCAGTGTTCCATAACGCTTTCGTAAAAGTTTCGTCTAATAAAATAGGAACATATGGAAGTTCTACCGGAGACATACATATTGCCGGAAGTTTAATCGGTGACTCATTTATCGACTGCGTCTAATCACCTTTAACATCACTCACTTTAAAAACATTCAATCGTCCCCTTTGCCTTCTTTCGCCTCGACTAAAAGTTTCACTCGAGTTTCTTTAGTCCCCTCTACTAATATCGTCATTTGACCTCGATTTCTAAATTGATATCCCCTATCGTTAAATCTTCGATCATTGTTTTGAAACTTATTCCTGATCTCGAACCACTGATTTCCTTGACGGCTATTCTCGTAGTTACCTCTATAATCATTCCTACCATTACTCGGTCTACGCACCACTTCAGAATTTCTCCAATTTCCTCGATTATTACCAACATTAGACATCCTACGCTCATTGCAACATCGTCCTTCCACTTTATCACTATTTCTCGAACCCTGTATTGCCTTGCATGAATATCTTTCCTCAAACTTAACTAAGACCTCCAACAATTTGACCGTGTTTTGTGGATTTCGAACCTCCACGTAATCCTGGACTTGTGGTTGAAGTCTAACAAAACTATGATCTACCAGGGCTTTCTCTGACATCCCCAGTTCTAATTTTTTTTGTATTTTTAACAAATCGTAAGCAAAATCCTTCGGCTCCTGGTTCTGTCTCTGTTGCGACGCTTAAAAACGTGTCTCTAAATATTTCCTATTTTGGATGACAGGAAATGCTTTCGACAATGCTGCTTTCAGCTGCGCGAAGTGCGTGGCGGTATTCTGCACTAACGCTGATCCGAATATTTGGTAACAATCTAGGGCTCTCCCTAGGAGATAACCTTTCAAATAAGCACACGATAAATTACTGGGTATCTCAAGTAATTTGATTTGACTGTCACAATACCATCCAAAAACTCGGTGACGTTCTTAGACCCGGAAAAGTACACTTCTGGCAAAACATTAAACCCTCTCGCATTTCTCATCTCGGGGTCATATAGATTAAACCGTGTTGGGCGCCATTGGGATGTTCCTCCCCTAGAGAGAACATCTCTCGGAGTGACGGCGTGAGCTAGAAGCGTAGGATTAACGAAAGAACTAGAATCAAACATTATCTTAATATGACTTTATTAAGATATTTAACTTAAGGGCAGTCGGAAATCTTTATACCGACAATGTTAAATTGGCTGTTTTCGAGGTACATTTTCTCAAAATCTGTTATATGTACATGCTTGAAATTTTTTCATATAATTAAAATACACATTTCTCATTATACTCAAATTAGCTTTTAGCTAATTTTGAATTTTTTCATAATTTATAAAATATTTTATCAAACATAGTTTAAGTTAACCCGTTTTTCACATAAAAAATTTGTAAAAAATAAATTTTGGGTTTTTTTTACAAAAGGCTCATTTCAGTATATATTAGCCATCATTATAAATATATCATAAAAAATTTACATACCTGTGAACAGTAGTTTCTAAGAAAAGGAACATCGAACATCAAAAATTGACATTTTGAGAAAAATTGATTTTAACGTATAATTACTTTTTAATTAAAACATTCCAGCTCCATATTCTAAATCATCAGCATTTTTTAGTAGCTCATCATCTTCTTTCTTCCTTTTAAGTCTTTTTTCCTTCCTAACTTCCTTTGTTTTTTGTAAACAAGAGTATTTGGCTCGTAACAGCCTCTGTTTGTCGAGGCACTCCATCGCCTGTACCGTGTAATCACCAGGCTCAAGACACATTTTTCTGAAAATTTCTAGTTTTGATACATTCCCCATATTAAATGAGGAAACTGCATCATATGTACCCAGTGACAAAACTTCTAATTGTACAAATGTTTTCTTTGGTACACGAGACCATATTACATTATTTACACTTTCGTTAGGATTTTGGGTACCTCCATGTAAACACTTTTTTAGCAATTCTGGATTTGCTAAATCCCTAAAAACAGGTCGCATGGCCTTCACAACATCCACAGGTAAACTATTTTTGTGATGATAAGTCTCCCCAAGCCTTTTTAAATTTGCACCACGTATCTGTATCAGAGGGACAAAATCCATGCTGAGGTTTTTCATCGGTTGATAGCTTGTGTAAAAATATTGCCCATATGGCTTGTTGCATGTCCTTCACGCTAGACAAATTTCTGCGGATAGCTAGACCATAATATGCTTGCAGATGGTCGATTTCTGCCTCTGTCAATCTATTTCTTCCGCATAAATGCTTTCCGTCAGAAAGTTTTTGGCCTCTCATCTTAGTTTTCAAGCGTCGAAGACGTGTCCCCATTCTTTTCATAACATGACCTATGCATTCTAATTTCTCGACAGAGCAATGGTCACCATATACTTTGTTCTCGACAATAGAAGTAAAAGCCTTGGAGTACCCATCTCCTAAATATTTTGTGTACCGAACATTGTAGAGAGACTGGGAACGCTGAAAAATGGATAGAGCTCCAGCTACTTCCATCTTACTGCTGTAGCCTTCAAAAGTTCTCTTACAATTTTGAAGATGCTTGGTTTTGTTCGGACAAATACAATGTTTTGAAATAACTTCGACATCTATAACTTTGCGAGTTCAAAAATTACAACGCAGTTTTGAAAGTGTAAACAAACATTGATTTGACCGTTAAAAATACAGTGAAGTTTCAAATGGGTTAGGAAATAAAATAATAAAAGGCTCAATTTATACAATAAAAGATAAATGTTTTGATTTATACCAGACGCTCAACTTTTAAGCCAAAACAAAAAACTTTGTTTACTTTTTCGCTTGTCAAATGGGCGTGGTCCAGTTTCAACGATTATTTAAAAATATGTTTTTAGGTCTTCTTATTACCCTAGAGGTTAAAGTAAAGTATTTTTAGAAAGGTTGAAATCTGTACTATTTGAAAATGTAAAAATCTCAAATTGTAAAAAAAATTAAATTTTACCTTTCCGACTGCCCTTAAACCTTTAACAAATTAAATTATAATAATTAATATGAGAGAATCAACGATGGCAAAATACACAAGACACAATACATATATTTACTTAATAAGACTTAATCTAATTCAGACCACTATCAATAACTGAACCGCCTAATCACTGATTCTAATATTAAATAGTGAATTCTACCTTATTACAGCTTGGAGAATCTCTGTATTGGCTTATGCTCAATCTTCTTTACTTGTATACACTAGTGTGTAACTTGAATTAAATATATTCGATCAGTTATAACTTCTAATCACAGTCACGTAAAGCTGATTCAGACTTGAACCACGATTCCTCTATTAGACATCAACTATCTGCCAATTTCCATCCACTATCACAAATTGCTATACATTGCCATTTCGTTTACTCTAAGTTCCGATATTTAAAAGCTTGTTCATTTGCATCTTTCATTCACACTTCACTTCTTAGATTTGGTTGGAAAAGTGTTGCCATTAATTCTGACCCAAAGAACCCAAAGGACATGTTAAAGGAAAGACGCGTGAGCCCGTCACAATCTTATTATCTTAATAAAAATATCAAGTTTTTTATTTTCCTTTCTCTAAAACAAAAACTACAGGTGTTTTAGTAAAGGCAGATGCCATAACTTTACACAAGTTGTCAAAGTTTAAAATGCGTTTAATTCGAAATGTGTTTTTTTCGAAAAGCTCAAACGGAGACGGCGATTGCTCGAAAAGTTTTGAAAATAATTTAATGAAATTTTTTGTGTATATTCTGTATAACTGTAGAAGTGTTTTGACCTTCAGATTTATTAATCACTGTTTCATTTCAAAATTTACTGTCCTTTATGTGAATATGATCACTATTTTTATAAACAATTTCATATAATCATTAGGATAAAAAGCTTTAGTTTTTGTAAAAATTAAAATATCTCTTATCCTCTGAAGGTCATTTTAAACATGAATGACAACGTAGCACATCAAAGTTGAAAAATTGAGAATTTGTTCATAAAATTTTAGCACAAAGTGGGCCCCGTTTATGTAATCTTTTGAACATTTTCACCAATTTTTAGGGCTACGTTAGCCCAGTGGTCAAGGTATCAGATCATGACAGGCATGTCATGAGTTCGAGCCCAGTACCACTAAAGACCCACCGTGTAGGGCAGCGATGCACGTTAAATCTGTCGTGAGCTGAAACGTCCTCCAAATGGTGTGGTGTGGTAGTTAGCAGAGGGGGGTGCCAGATTAGGTGTCATCCACTTCAATGGACCATGGTTCAAAATGACGTGGTCCGTCGCCAAAAGCCCTCGTGTAGTTGAACAGTGCGACGTTAATATTCACTCACTCACTAATTCACCAGTTTTTTCCATTTTAATAATAATAAATTTTTTTCAGTTTTCAATTTTAGGATTTTTTCCCTTAAATATTCTAAATAAATCTAAAAATCCCCATTTTTCAAAAAAAAAAAAAAAAAAGCTGTCGCAAGTAGTGGGATACCTTAAATATCACTTACAACTCTCTTGAGAGTTTGTTCTTGAGAGTGGCTTATCGCCTTTTTCATACCGCACAGTAATAAAAGAATCATCCCACGGTGGGAAAGAATGGGCTTGTCCTTTTGAGTTGTATTATTTTTCTATCTTTTCAGAATTCTTTTTTGAAATCTTATCTTAGAAATTATATACTCTGCTAAAATAGTGTGCTGAAAGATTGCTTACAGTGGAACTCAACCGAGTCGTTTCAAAATTGACTTATTTAGATAATTCATTCCTTTTTTGTGCTTTTGTGTTTCTTTTTTCATAAAAAGAAAATAGTTTTCACCAAAGGATGCGCCTTTTTTTGTTTTGTTAATTCGCAGTGTCAACGGGAGTTTCCCTTCCTGTTTGTCTCCTTCTATTTATCAATGGTTCAAAGCTGACATTGGTTATTGAAAATTTCAATGGAAGAAAACCATCAGTAATGAGCTCACATATTGCTCCATATTGTCTGATAGAATCAAGTGAAAATTACTTAAATAACATTTTAAAACAATAGCTTAGTTTAAAATATATAAAATTTTTAATTTATTGCCATTTAGTTTGAATCGACTTGATATCAAATGAAATCAAATATTAAGTCTTGATATCAAATGTTTTGAAATAAATGCGAAAATTCTGGTTGTAATTACAAATGCGAGGAAAATGAAGCTCAAACATTCTCTAGAAGATGAAATTCAACACGTCCTTCATCAGGTTCATTAAGATTTAGAACATTTCAATGGAAACAGCCTGAAGTGAAACCTTTACACTAAAAATTTGAATTGAATGGAGTTTTTTTCCCATGGAGCGTCTATATTTGATAAAGAACTTGATTAGAATAAAGTTCTAATGTTGGGATATAGAAATGCAAATTAAGCATTGCAAATGATATAGAATGAAATTTATTCCAGGCTTCCTGCCAAAAATATCGCCAACTCTAAGAACTTTTAAAAATCTGCAATTTGTAACAAGATTTTCAGATGATTTTCCTGACAACGTAGAAAGCGGGGTAGGGTGGAATCGAAAATTTTCATGATAAATTGATTAAGGAGGGAAATTAGGTACGTCATTTTAGCAAAATACAAGGCATAAAAAAACATTTTTGATTTTTCGTTCGAATGAAATTTTTGACGCTTCCATATATATCGCTTTCCAATTACTCTTGCAACTCGATAAGTTTCCAGTGAGGGTTTTCATTGTATATCTTAGCTTCGTCTTCATTTCTTTTTCCAATTTATATCGTCAAAATTAAAAGATTCAACGCATCGTCTTTGTAAGTTTCCTTTAATTTTTGTATAGCTTTCTTTTTAATTTCAGGTTATAATCTCTCGTCAACAATACATTGAAGTGTTCTATAATAGTTTGATAAACCATAGCTCTACGATATAATTCTGCTCTTTCCCTATCGCATATGACATAAAATGAAGTCCCTATGAAATTTTCCATCCTTTCAAAAATTCTTAACTGACTTCTTTACTTTCACCCAAAATAATTTTTTCTTTTACTGCCGGTGAGCTTGGCCTCTTCAAATGAGAGCCCGGATAAATCACAGTTGCTCCAAATTTATTTCTGAAATCTTGAATACAATTGTCTAGAAATCCTTTTAATTCTATTCACACTCAACACTGCAATGATTTGCCCAATCCTGATCACACCAGGGAAGTGTAGGTATAGAATCGAACCGGGCACCTTCCGTTCCGAACGCCAGTACTTTATCGATCCCGCCAAGACGATCGTCTTCGCGTGATGTCTAAGTATTGGTTTATTTAGATACCGCTACAGAAGTTTTATATTTTTCTATTCGTTTCAAAAGTGAAG
Organism: Trichonephila clavipes; assembly: GCA_019973935.1. Classification (NCBI taxonomy): domain Eukaryota; kingdom Metazoa; phylum Arthropoda; class Arachnida; order Araneae; family Nephilidae; genus Trichonephila; species Trichonephila clavipes. Next base: position 93,198 of record BMAU01000168.1, read on the forward strand.
TGTACTGTGGTCTTCATTTGTCAGCCAGGACAGCTTTCATTGCTATTAAGGGGGACTTCCAAATGTGTACTGAAGCTCAATGAAACCACATTATTCAAGTGTAAAACTTTTGTTGAGAACATAAACTACTCCTATGAATCCATCTTGAAATGTAAAAATGTCAGAAATAGTCTACAAAACTTTAAAATTACGAAAAATACATATATCCTTGCTTCCAGAATTTTCTACGCCATGTTTGGCAAGCTTTATTATAATATCTGCAGATGGTGCCACGTGTATTCAATCTACGTACAAAAGTTTTAAAACATTACCTTAGAAGAAAATTACCACATAAACTGCTTAAATACACATTAATAACCCTATATTTTACGAAAAAAAATATTTTGCTACACAATAATGACTTAAACACTTCAGAAATACTAATTCTGCATTTTTACATGAAAAAGGGGGGGGGGGACTTAAAGAATTAAAGTAACCCTAGATTACGTCATTAGACCACGCCATTATATACGCGTTCTATCATACTCCCCATGACATCCTTTCAAAAAGGCAAGGGTCAAGTGACCTTGACATCAGCTGACTGTTAGTTTCTGCTTAAATTTTGGAATGGCAAGAAGGGGAATCGCATGATCAGGACATCTGTGGAATGTAGGGGGAGGGGATTGGATTCTATTTGGGCACTGATAGTGGTGTAATTATGGGGCAGTGATCTTCAAACTTTTTCAACTCACAGAAGCCCTAGAACAGTGGTGGCGAACCTTTTGGGGAAGAGTGCCACTATTCGATAAAAAATAATTCTGCTTGCCACTTCCAACTTTTCCTTCAAACAAATATAGAAAAGTAAAAAAAAAAAATACTTATACGCTTATTATGGGATTTTTGCGCAAATAGCGCATTTCTTTAAATGCAATTCATGTTGTAGAAATTTAAAAATAATATAATAAATAAGATGAAAAGCAAATTTATGTTTTATTGTTAATAAACTTTTTACAGGTTCAATTCAGTTAAGTTAGGTACAAAATAAAAATGAGTAACTTGAAACATTTAATTTTAAATAATTATTAAACAGTTAGTACTTAATGTGGCGTTTGAATTGCTACTTTTTTTTTCAAGTATATATAACCTTTATTAGGATTCACTTTTGCAGATGCTTACAAAATTAGGTTATTATAGGTGCTCATCAGCTAGTTATGTGAGTAATATTTATTTTATTATGTTCAAAGCAGAAAAACTTATTCACACAAACATATTTTTATCCAAATTTCGATATTTTTGTCTGAGACAACCCTACTTGAATAAAATTGTAGAAAATAATTATTTTTTAGTATGAATTCAAAATTCTTTTAATTTTTCAGTATGTCTTCGCATGCCCCCGTTACAACTCCACCGGGCCACGGGTTGGCCACCACTGCCCTAGAACTAGAAGGTGTTTTTGTGGAACCCCTAGAACTAGAAAGTATTTTTTGTGGAACCTATTTCACACACACTTAGAAGAATATATCTTAAATAATATTTAAAGAAGATCAACATCTTATAAGTACTTTTTGTAAAGGCAATTAAAAAAAATATTGAATCTATTATTAAAAATTTTAATATACTTTTAATATAATTTACTAATTAATAATATTAATCTGTGATCTAGGTTTCACCCACCCATGCATTATGTTTAGTAACTAGAATATGTGCTTGATTTTTTCACACAAACCGTCGAAGTCGAGGCCCATTTAAATTAACTGCAATCGTAATACATATTCTGAGCTTAATTTATTTCTATACTTTGTTTTTGTAGCCACTTCTACCTTTAAGACCCGAATTATTTTTATCTTCAAATATTAAATTCTTCTGGTTATTAATACTCTATGAACCCCAATGACACTGGGAAAAATAATCAAAAAATCCCGCTCCCGCGCTGGAACGTAGACTCACGATCGTGCGTTATCTGTAAAACCTATGAAATTTGACGAGTTATACATTTTTAGCCCCTGGCCCGTCATAGTCCCATTCGCAACCACATGTAGGCGCGTGCGGCCATTGATCATGATGCCGGCCCACACCATGATACTGCATGTCGGATATCGGTTCTTTTCCTGGATATTTTCTGGATGATAAGCAGTACCACTCTCGCGCCAGATCAGTTGGCGTCTACAATCCGATGACAGACTGAACCTACTCTCATCTGAGAATAGTAAGCATGCCCAGTCCTGTTCAGTCTAATTGTGATGCTCACGACACCATTGCAAACGGGCAGTACGGTGCTGTCTGGTCAATGGGACACACAGAACAGGTCTGCGTGCGTATAGTCCTCCTCCCCTCAAACGTCTGGCAACAGTTTTTCGGGAGATCTGCTTTCCTGAGGCAGCAAGAAACTAATTTGCCACCTGCTGAGCTGGGGTGCGCCTGTTCCGTTTTGCTGATAGGACGATATATCTGTCTTCTGCAGGCGTCGTACTTCTAACACGACCTCCCCGTGCCGTCTACTACACATTCCAGTAGTTTTAAATGACTTCCACAGCCGTGAAACAACGCTGTGAGCGATGTCGAACTCCCTGGCAACATCTGTTATTTTTCGCCCTTCTTCGATCTTTCCAATAATTTGGCCACGCATAAAATCATCTATGTGATGTCGGGAAGATATGCCAAAAATTTTAAGTTCGTCTATTAAATCTTTCCTGTAAAACTTTGACTTGAAACAACAACTGTCCACACGCGTCAAAACCTTTAAAGCTCTTATGAACGCTATCACGTGATGAACAGACGTGGAAAAAAATTTGCATACTCCTACTTCTTCTAATATCCCGCACTTATTCTAATTTTCCACATTTTGCTTCCTTTCATTTTGTGGTTGCTATGGATGATAGTGTTATCCGTCCTTAGCAATTGTCCAGCAGTGTATATTATTACCCAATCTTAAGGCTTTTAGTTCTGCGCTGAATTCCTGAGTTTGAGCCTGTCGTACCAAAGCATCACGAGCATGATTTAGTTCTCTACTAGTTAAAAACATATAATCTACATTCTTTTTTTGTAGCTTCTGCAGGAACCTAAACAAAAAACTTAAAATTCTAATTAATTTCATATAGTTATTAGAAAGTTTATGCGAGTAGTCAAAAAAGTCAATCATTGTTGATTGGACAAGTGTTCATAATCGGCTTTAGTTCCTTCATATAAACAGGATTAGTGTTTGAACAGTCCCAATCAATGGCGCACACAGTAGGGGGTCCGGACCCCCAAAGCCCTTGATTTTTTTTTCCGATTGATTATAATTCTAAGTATATAGTACGTAAAATTTAATTAAGTATTTGTTATTAATGATTAATTTTATTAATTAATGTTAATTATTTATCCAATAATTAGTTATTTACTGTGTTTTGTTCCCGAAAATCGGCAAAATCAAAAGGAGCATGATACAAGGATGGTGAACTTTCGATCCCGGACCTGAAAAAATTCTGTGTGCGCTACTAGTCCCAATTATTCAAAAAGTCGATATCCCTATGAAAAAAATCTGGACCCCACCACCAAATGTTATTTCTCTTTAGATCATCTACAGACAGACCTCTTGATAATGGATTATGTTTCGAGTTGCTATTCAAATGTGCTGATGAGATCCGTAATTTGAATCCCTCTCTTTGCAACGCAACATTTGAAATGATGGGGTTGGTGTGCTATCCATGATAGCACAATAGTAGAATCTGTATACAATCGATAGTCATTTGCATTGCCTCTAGAACCTTGTTTACAAGTTTCGACAATAATACAGCTCCTAAAAGCTCCAAGCGTGGAAGTGTAACACATTTTACAGGTGCTACTCTCGATTTGCCGCATAACAAATGAACACTAAATTTTCAAAAGCAATCTTTGCAACGAACATAAACACAAGCGCCATATGCTTGTTCCGATGAGTCTGAGAATCCATGAATTTCTACTAGTTATTCCTTTGAATGAATGCAACGAGGAATGTTCAAATGCTCGATATTTTGTAAATTACGAATCAAGTTTTCAAGTTCACTTTTTTCTTTATCAGGAACTACTGCATCCCAAGAAAGTCATAGCAACCATAATTTCTGCATGAATACTTTAGCCGTTACTATGATAGGACGAGCTAGACCTAAAGGATCATACAGCTTAGCAAAAAATGACAACATCGTTTTTTTCGAAAAGGTTGAAGGAACATCTTTGTTCTTTAATGTGAAATGAAAACAGTCCTTTTTAGGATTCCAAGATAATCCTAATGCTTTCCACTGATGTATGATCTTCATTTCCTACTACATATTCTCAATCATCAGTTGATACTTTCGAAAGGAGGTGACAACAATTAGAACACCACTTGTATAGATGCATTCCACAAGCATTCATCATTCCTATTAATAGCTACTGGATCTCAATGGCTGTTTTCAAATCTGGTGCACCGCTAAGAACATCATCAACATAAAAATCATTTTTAACTACAGGTGATGCTAAAGGAAAATTTTGTTTTTCATCTTCTGACAACTGAAGAAGGGTTCGCGTGGCCAGGAATGGAGCACAGGTAGTACCATATGTCACTGTTGTTGAACGAGAATTTTTCAAAGGAGAATCAACAGAAGTTTTCGAAACAATTCTCAACAAATCTTGTTGCGAGGGCTGAATCTTCACCTGCCTGTATATTTTTTTCACATCAGCTGAAAATGCAATGATGTGCTTACGAAATCTAAGAGAAGTGTACACCACAGTTCATTTTGAACAGTTCCACCTTTTGGCAAAGTATCATTCAACGATAGACCATTCGAAGTTGTGGCAGACGCATTAAATACCACTCGTAATTTTGTTGTACTTTTGTCAGGTCTTAGCACAGCTTGATGAGGAATGTAGTAATGGGGATTTGGAAGAATATCTTCCTTAACTTCCTCCATGTGACCTAGGTTTCCATATTCATCTAAAAAATCACTGTACAATTTTTTAATATCTGGATTTTTATTTAATCGAATTAAAGTGCTATTGAGTCTTTTAACCGCGAGATTTTTAGATAAACCTCGTTGAACTGTATCTTTTACTATGTGCATCTGGACTATATATCGACCATTACTGTCTCGAGTGTGCGTAGCATCAAAATGTTTCAATTCATCATCGATAGGTGTTGTTTCAGGCAAAGCTTCAACTTCCCAGAACGATCTTCAAGTTTCATCTAAGCGAGTGTCTTCAATAGATAAATGACAACTCATTTTATTACAATTAGTTTGAACACTACCAGTAACTAAATATCCTAAATATGTGTTTGGGAGCAATATTTCCTTACTTATTCTAATTTGATTCGGTTTTAAAATTTCAAAAAACGTCTTTGTCTCGAGTAAAATATCAATTTTTGAAGGTTCGAAAACTGAGGATCTGCTAATGTAATTAATTCCCTTTAGGCAACTATATATAATCAATATCTATTTGCTGAGATGGCGTTAAATCCGTAATTTTTGGAACCACTAACAATTTAGTATCCGTCACGAATTCGTTATTTTTGCTTGACAGCATAGTGTTGACTTGTTGACCAACAGGTACTGTAGCACCAGTTAATCCTCCAACTGGAATATTAATTTTATTCCTCTTTAATCCCAAATAGGTTGCGCAATTATTTGTGATGAATGACGCTTGCGATGCAGAGTCTAAAATTGCCTTACACTTTTTGTATTTGTCGTCATCGTTTCCCTGCGACATTAATATACAAAGAAGTAATAAATAATTAAGCCTAGTATTTATCATTGTTCTATATTTGTTTTCTATGTAGGACATTTTAGAGAACACACGCTCCACTTCACAACTAGTAATAGGGAGCGTTAGAAAAATGGTATACAAATTTGGAAAAATATCAACAAGTTTCTTTTTAAAAATTACATTGAACATATCACTACAAGTATAAGACTCTAGCTCAGTTTGTTTTAGATAAGTTTTGAATAGAACACACACACACACGCCTTCATTTACTAAATGTTGGTCTGCATCATCTAATTAGTAAACAATAATAGCGCGTGCATCTCAAGGTCAACGTTCTTCTTACTTTGGTCTTGCAAATCCATCAAAAATTTTAATTTCTTACTATATTCTTCTATTTAAATCAATGATTAGCTTGCCTAATGCAACACACACACAATAAGCGTGTCTCTTTTAAATTTTTCTATCCCATACACAACTTTTTCTGTGGATTTATCTACAAATTTTGAAATAACCCGTCTCTTGTTCACATTGCTATGTTCTGTTTCTATACTAGGACTTAATTTTGTGGCTGCATCTTGATACTCCTTTAGTGATTCATGTCCTACATTGCTTATAAACCTTTCGAATGACATAATTAACTTATACCCTTCACACACAGATGTCCAAACGAGGAGCCGGTAATTTTTTGTTAACTGAATAAAATCTTTGTAAAATTTTCTTCCCAAAATATAATTAAAATGGCAGTTTCAAGTTTTGCTAATTTATTAAATAAATTTACTGCCTCTTTTCTTAAATCAATTTTCTCATTTCATTGTCACTAAATGTCTTAAGAATATTTATATTACCATAATTATCTTTTAAGGCTTCAACAGCGTCATAAAGACAAGACCATTTGGTCTGACAAACTTTTTAAGGTAAATTTTTCGGTTTAATTTCACGATTTAGAAGTTCCCACCAATAGGTCGAAGCAGAAAATAAAACATATATTTATTTCAATAAACCAGATCTTTTCAAACTTTTCATCTCATTGACCCTTTGCCATTTTTTTCGGTTTGGGGGTTACCCCTGCTTACCTAATATAGAACTTTTATAAATTATCAACTTAAATGTCTTTTTGATTGCTGTTATAGAACTACTTACTTTTTAAGATACTTAACTCTAAAAGATTTAAATGTCTAACTGTAGGGAAGTATAGTGTTTAAAACTTAACAAACACATGATAATGAAATTAAAATTTAATTGATACAAATTGAGCACATTTTTTTAAGTGAAGGATGAACCTGGTGCTTCAATAATTAATTTTCAACATTTGGCATCCATCTTGGTATAACCCGAAATCTCCTCGGTTTTTAGAGTCTTTTTCTTTCTTTTATTTGAGAGCTTAGCATCCGCACTGAAACTCCTTTTCACTAGGAAAAGGAATTAAATACTCCATAATTCGGGATAAATAGCAGGCATGTCTTTTTAAAGCCAAAACTGCTGACATCCGTTTTTAAACTTTACTTCTCTTTCAGATCTGCCCAGTTCGATCAGTTCCTCTAGTAATATGACATTTTTTTTTTATCAATATGACAATTTGTGTTTATTGCCTATTGAGTTAATAACCATAGTCAAAGCATTCTCAAACCTAGTTTCGAATCTGAATAAAGAGCATTTAAGTGAGTGAGTCAATATTAACGTCGCACTGTTCAGCTACACGGGGGCTTTGGGCGACGGACCTCGTAATTTTGAACCATGGTCAAGTGACGAGGGCGTCACCTGAGCTGGCACTCCCTCTCCTAGCTACCACACCACACCAACGGGAGGACGTTTGAGCTCTCTACAGATTTAATGTGCATCGCTTCCCTACACGGCGGGTCTTTAATGGTACTGGGCTCGAACTCATGACATGTCTACCATGATCTGATACCTTGATTAAAGGGTGTTTAAATGTTGTACGTAAATTAAAACGCCATTTTCCTAACAAATTTTTAAAAAAAATATAGTATATTTCTGAGATAATTAAAAAAAGTACCTAGTTTATTTTAAAAAATTTTAAAAAAATCTCTCTTTGCCTATACTCACTAAAACCTAAAACGCTGATTATTATTATTTATTGCCCCATCTATTTAAAGGTTTTTTTTTATAAAAATAAACTGAAGAATTATTTGCCCCACTTTAAATAAATATTGTTCTTCCGTTGTCATACATTATTTACTGTTGCTATCTATACTTAAAAATCCTTATTTATTACGAAAATCAAGACCATATTACTTTTGTCCATAATATTCCCGGGAAATCTCCATAATCCACATAAAATGATAGCTATTTTTTCCATCCTATAGAAGTAATTAAGTTACTGACCCCAAATTTAAAGATAAAATACATATTTAGGGAAATCCTGATGGTTTCAATCTTTGAAAAGTTGAAAATACTGAAAATACTTAATCACATAACTTCAAAACCTTCCTGCTTAAATAATTTAGAAATGTGTATTGGTACCAGGGAAGTAGCTACCGCCGTAATAATAGCAACCCCCGAGCTACAGGAACCCCAACATGTGTAAGCAAAAAATAGTAAAATGCTATCAATAGTTCCGTTAACAGAGCTGCCATTTTAAAAAAAGGCCCCCCAAAGAATTTTGATGCAAGGCTTGCACAAGATTAGCTACGCCACTGATTGATAGTTACATTTTACTTGAATAAACAGGCACCTTTTAATTTCAGGTATTATGCACAGGTCACAGCAACAAATCAGTATATTATTGTAACTTAGAGTTATTATTGCACAAAAATAAATGGCTGCAGAAATAGTGCCACTACGCTTGTATAAATGCTCGATGTTCGTCGGCGCCTCTCTATGATAGAGCCTATGTCTATTATTAATTTCTGCGTATTCGGGGGTCGAGTGGAATGACAAAAGTAAATTGCTCTTGCACTCGAAAACAAAAATAAATTTCATATAGTATTTTGGGTATTTTATTTCTGATTTCTATTTTTTACTGGTTTATTATTTTATTACTATTTTGAATGTAAGCATCTTTTTCTTTTTATTATTTTCGACGGGGAACGGGGGCCCCTAGAACCCGAGGGCCCTGGGGTGCAGCCCATTCAGCCCATACGTAGATCCGGCCTTGCCTACAGCAGAAAAATGTGTTCATATATAGTGAAAAATCAAACTCTGACTTCTGAAGAACAATTTAATGAAACTATCAGAATGTTTTTGAACAAACGCCGTGATAAAGCAAAACCTTTTTGGACTCGCGAAAGAATAGAAGAAACACAATCGCAGACATTGAATAATTTAAATTAGCACCTTTACTTAAATTGAAACGGAAACATAAACAATATTATTATGTAAATAAAAAGATATATATATAATATTATATTGTAAATGCGAAAGTTTGTGAGGATGTTTGTGGGTCTTTCACGCAAAAACAACTAGATGGATTTTAATGAAACTTTACAGTAATATAGCTTATAAAATGAGATTAGCACATAGGCTATAATTTATAGCATAGACTATAATTTATAAAGATATTGTATGAAGTGTCCATAATATAACGATATTTGTCAAGTAAGTAGGAAAAATTTCAGCCATCTGCGAGCAATTCTGGCTTGCGCTGCAAAAAAGCCCACGTCAGCATATATCTATCTTTTGTTTGTGAAAGAACTCTTTTTGTTTTGGCTACGCAAGGTGCTCGCTTCTAATTAATTCCTGTGATCAGCATAATGCCTATTTTTTTTTATTTTAGAATAAAACTAAGTTTTGAAGGGAGAGGTTGTTATAAATCTCTCTTTATTTTAATGTTTTTCTTTTATGATTTTATTATGCACATTTGGTAGTAAGAAAAATTGATCTTTTTTCAAAATAAATGCTTTTTTATCGGTTCTGGTACTTAAAAAGTAATTAAACTTTCTCTTTCACACTACATCATTTGGACAAATTTTCAAAATTTGTTTGTGGTTAGTAGTTAATTATAATGCTATAATTTTAATTGAATAAGCAGATATAATTATTTTTACCCTTAAAAACGCAATAACTACTGTTCTGTATTTTTTGGAGTGTGAGAGTGAGTGAATATTAATGTCGCGCTGTTCAGCTACACGAGGGCTTTTTGCAACGGATCACGTAATTTTGAACCATGGTCAAGTGACGTGGACGAAACCTTAGCTAGCACCCTCTTCTCCTAACTACCACACTACACCAAATTAGAAGGAATAATCTACCAATACTTAGCTGGAATATTCTTTGAAATCCTCTCTTCCAAGATATATGGCATCACGGGTTCCATGATGAGTATTTTAGCGGAAAAAATAGTTTGTCAAAATTTAAGTGTCTTATGTTTTTGTATGTTAATGAAGACCTTAGAAAATGATTTGACTACTTATTTTAAGTGAATGGTATATATAATTAATTTTACAGTGGAATATCTTTAATTAATTTATTAGCTCTAACGGAATAAATTTTCCAAAGTGGAATATTTTGTTTATGTATATCCCTTAATTTTAAATGTAGCGATCCAAAAAAAATATTGTATGAAAAAAACTGCAGTAAATCATAATGCGGTTGGATAAAGTATTAACGTGCATCGCGCCTTTACACGGCGGGTTTCACAAAGCTCTAATAAAGCTCGAGTTATGAAAGTAGCTAGGCATGTGCCAACTTGACTCTATCGTTAACATTTCGCTATGTTTTTCATTGAATCGTCATTATAATTTAAGAAACGGCGTTGCTTGCGAATATTACAATTTTAACATAAAATAAATACTACAGGAAGTAATATTAATGTATTATACTTTCAGATAAAAATTATTAACACTATTTTAAGCGTTCATTACACAAAACTTTTAACAATGTGTTACTTTTGCTGAGCAGAGATCAGCTTAGGAAGGTATTTTCAAAAATCGACCCTCAAGAGTGTTACGGGTAATTATAAATAAAAAAAAAATCCTTTTTATCAGCTATTAGATCTACATACTTAAAATTTAACAAAGGTGTTTTTTTTATTTAGCTGAGCTACGCTAAAAGCTTTTTTTGTTTAATTTGCAATTCACGTAAAATTAACTCATTAAAAACTTCTTTATCCTTCAATCTGTGTTGTTTAATTTCTCAGTTCACCCGTGCGAAGAACGGGTATACCAGCTAGTATATATATATACCAGCTAGTATATATATATATATATATATATATATATATATATATATATATATATATATATATTATGGAAGTAGGAAATGAAAAATCTTTGATTTTAAAGAGAAAGTTTGACTCTGATCCATTTGTGAAAATAGTATCAACATAAAATTTTTGCCACATGCTTCGAGAAACCCATCAGTTAACTGGCCATGGAGGAAGAGATAAAATGCTATACAGTTTGAAATCTAAATATTTCATTGCGACTTCAGTTGTACTGGAGTTTTTAAAGCTGTGCATTGTATGTGAGTAAAAAAAAAGCATTTCAAAGAAAAGAAATCGTTTGCCCAATTGTATCCAGAGACTTCAATCGCCGTGGCGAAGTCGATTTAGTTGACTTACAGTCGACCCCAGATAGAAATAATAAATGGTTTTTTCACTATCAGGACCACACGACAAATTCAGCTTTGTTCTATCGTTGACTTCAAAAAGAGCAACTGAAGTAGCATTGGAGTTATTAAAAATATTTTTGGAACTAGGTTGTCCTCGTATATTACAAAGTGACAATGGCCGTGAGTTTACGGCCGCTGTCATAAAAGAATTAAAAAAATCTGTGGCCAACGTGCAATATTGTAAATGGTAGGCCTAGACATCCAGTTAGTCAATGATCTGTTGAACGATCAAATCAAGATGTTGAAGCTATGCTAAGTGCATGGCTAATTGACAATAACACAAAAAATTGGGCTCTAGGTTGTTACTTTGTTCAGTTCCAAAAAAATTCCTCTTTTCATAGAACCATTAAACGATCACCTTACAAAGCTTTATTTGGATCAGAACCAATATGACTCCATTCTAGTCATATTTCAAAAGAATTGCTTGAAAAACTTGTTACTGAAGAGGACTTGGATCTACTTCTTATTCAACGGGACCATGACATTACTTCAGCACCAGAAGACTTACCAATAATTTTCTTAAAGAACAACAATGATGCTTCAAAATATCTGAATTAATTGATTACAACGCTTCAACTTCAAAAAATCTGCTAGCACCTAAATTAATTGATTACAACGCTTCAGCTTCAAAAGATCAGCTAGCACCTGAATTAATTAATTACATTGCTTCAATTTCTTATGATGTATCAATGGTGAAATCAACGAACAATAACACTTCTGTGTCACATGATCTACCCGCAGCTGATTTACTCACCAAAAAAACTAAATTTAGAAGAAGTACACAAAATTAAATCATTTTCTTTATCGACAACAGGACAACTCGAAACAGTTAACAACTCTACTTCAACTCCTGCTTCAACAGTTAAAACATCTATAGTGTTACGTGCATCAGAAGGGAAAGCAGCTGTCAACGACAGTAAAGCATGTTGTGTTGTCTGCGGAATGGAATCTACTGGAGCACATTCATGTGCCATTTGTAAAAATCAGGTGCGCGCAATATGTGGAAATGCAGTAGGAGAAGAAGGATATGAATCGAAAATTCTATGTTATTTATGCCAAAGCCAAAAAGACGAGAACGTTAAATGTCAAAGAGAAAATGCTTGCAATTTTTTTAGCAATTAACCTAGTAACCATCATAGACTCAATTTCCGTAAGACCCGTTCTTAGCGGAATTTATTTCAACAGAAGAAACATGCATACCAAATTTCATTACTGCAGTTCTAGTACAGATATGGCGAACCTATGACCCGTGGGTCAGGCACTGACCCACGCAAGCTTTTTAACTGACCCATGATTGCTAGGCAATCCCTTGTTTGCTAACGCGGGTTTATTTAGATTTTCTAATTTGTGTGGATTATTTATATTCTATTTGTATTTTTCCCAAGCACTACATTGGCACAAAAAACAATTTAAATGCTGTCTATAGCCTTCAGTTTTATCATTACAGTTCCAAAGTTACGCAAATGACAACAAATGTATATGAAAGTATGTACGAGGGTGAGTTGGAAAATAAGTTTCCCCTGTCGACTGTGGTCACAGTTGTGTATGAAAGTCAAAAAATAAAATGAGACATTAAAAATAAGACATAGCTTTATTTTTCTACGTAAGTACCAAGTACATTGAGACATTTGTCATACCGTTGGATAAGGTTTAAAAAGCCTTCCAAGAACAATTCAGGGCTTTGCATACGGAAGAAGCGTTTACTTTTGCGTGGACATTTTGGAGGTTGGAACCATCAATGTGCTACGCGGTAGGTACAGTGACATCTTGTCGAAATTGAAGGGGACGATTCGGAAAAAGCGACCTAAGCTTTTCAAATCTGGCGTTTTGTTGTTGGATGATAATGCGAGTCCACACTCATCGACAGCAACGCAAAACCACATTGCAACTGTTGGTTTGGAGCGCCTGTATCACAGTCCTGATCTCGCACTAAGTGACTTTCATCTGTTTCCGGCTTTGACGAAAAATCTCGCCTGAAGTCACTTTGGAAGCAATGCTAAAGTCAAACAAGCCGTTAAACGCTTCTTCCGTATGCAAAGCCCTGCATTTTTCCTGGAGAGACTTTTGAAGCTCATCAAGCAGTATGAAAAATTTCTCAATATTCTTGGTACTTACATTGAAAAATAAAGTTATGTCTTATCTTTAATGTCTCATTCTATTTTTTTTTTGACTTTCATACACAACTCTGACCACAGTTGACAGGGGAAACTTATTTTTCGACTTAACTTCGTAGTATTTGAAATAAAGCAAAAGTGTTTAGAGAATATCAAATAAAATGTATAATTTTACTCACATTTTGTTTGGTAAAAAAATCTACAATCCAGAGCAAATCAACCTATTTAAAGCCCTTTTTTCGGACCAAATGGACTTTGGTTAGGTTACGTTCAGTTCTGTCTATAGAAAGAGACTCCATTTGTCTCTGTTTCACCCTGTGAGGCGCCCTGCGCATGTCTGTTATTCTCGATACTAGCAATTTTTGGCTCACAATTTAAGGCGCGCATGTACCAGCGTCGAACTTAATGGCATCAATTTCGAACGCATTTAAAAGTAATATCTATTGATGTGTATGTATATTAGGGTTATGTTAACACAAAATGTCTTCTCAAAATTTATTGTCTTCTAATTACAAATATTTTTAATTGTAGCTCTGTACTATGTCGGTGGTTAAAAATTAAAAACAAGCCATACATATCAAGTTGAATGGTTTGATAAATATAGTGTGATTGAAAGGAGTAAAATGGTTACATGTGTACAGTGGTGGCCAAAATTGGGGACACTTTTTTAAATTGTTAGGTTTTTAAAGTTTGTAGGCTTATAGAGAGTTTTACGTTGCACAAAATGCTAAGTATTTTATATCATTTTAAAGGGAATTTAATACTAAATTCGTTACAAAAAATTAAATTCAAATATTTAGAACGCATAAAAAAGTTATGCTGTAATAACTGTCGACATACATTAGATACTGATGATAGCAGTGAGTTAACAGAACTTAGTGAGGTTATTTTTTTCTTTATTACAGCTTTACATCGATATTTCATTGATCTGAAAATAGTTTTAAGCTCTTCCTTAGTTATTACATGATGACAGGAAACAATTATATCCTTAATTAGTTCTTTTTTATTTCATGGTTACCTCATTTGGACAAGAGTTTTCAGATCGTGCCACAAGTTTTCGATAGGATTGAGGTCAGGATTGTTTCCTGGCCAAGACAACAACTCGATGATCTTAGAATGGTACCAGTCTTTCAATTATACTTTACTATATGACAATGAGCAGAATCTTGCTGAAAAGTAAATGAAGCATTGTTGGTCAATGGATCCCTGATGGAAGGCAGAAGTTCGGGTTCTAGAATGGTGTCAATATATTTTATGATATTCAGTGTCACATCGCTGATATGAATGTGACCGATACCATCTGCCGATATTCATGACTAAGTGATAAAATTATGTGGGTACTTTATAGTTGCCTGGATGCAGTCAGGATGTAGCATTTCTGCTATTTTACGTCTTTCATATTTTAGGTTATTACTAACGAATAACTATATATTAGTTTCGGCTCTTTATATGACTTGTGATCAATAATCATTTGACCAATTAATATGTTCTATTGTCCACTCTAGTCCCTTTTAGCGCTGTTGTAATTTGAGAAACGGCTTTTTCGAGGAATTCTACCTTTTAATCTTATATCTTCTTGTCTACTCCTGATTGTTTTTGAACTGACAGAAATATTAGAGCATCACTCAGATCACTTTTGATGGATGTCCATGAAATTCTTTTATCTCTAAAACATAATATTTTTGTTCTTCTGTCATTAACAGATATGTTGCACCTTTTTAGGCCACTTCCTACTTTTTTTAATTAAATTTGTCTCCTGACATCTTAAACAAAACTCTCACTCTCCAGATGTAGTCACTAAACTACCCACCTGTTATGTAACTTTAACAAAGGAAATGTCACTTTCTCGTCACACATGTGTCCAATGTACTCTTTTATTTGATGTCATTGCTTTTCGACTAAATATCATTGTTATCCTGGCCAGAAAACACAGTCCTGACCTCAATCCTACCGAAAACTTGCGACACCGTTCGAAAACCATTGTCCGAGTGAGGTAACGATGAAATAAAAAATAACTAATTATGGATGTAATTGTTTCCTGGCATCATGTAACTACTAAGGAAGAGCTTAAAACTACTTTTAGATCAATGAAACATCGATGTAAAGCTGTAATAAAGATTAAAGGCAACCTCACTAAGTTCTGATAATTCACTGCTATCATCAGTATCTAATGTATGTCGACAGTTATTACAGCATAACTTTTTATGTGTACAAATATATGAATTTTATTTTTTGTATTGAATTCAATATTAAATTCCCTTTAAAATGACAAAATACTTAGCATTTTGTGCAACGTAAAACTTTCTATAAGCATACAAACTTAAAAAACCTAACAATTTAAAAAAGTGTCCAAAATTTTGGCCACCACTGTAATTTTTAATGAAAAGTGATGTCACGTACATATAATTTGAAAAGACATTTCGTGTGTGCGAAAAGTTGCATTCTAATCTCGGCATGTTAACAGAAGAAGAAAGAAAAACTAATTTTTTTACAGAAGAAAAAAGATAATTTTTTTTCAAAGAAGTGTTTTAAAAAGTTTTTTGATTCCAAAAAATAAGAGCACTGCTGCTAGTTTCTAGGTTGTCCATTGTACTGCTCGCCGCGAGACACCTCATCCAGAAGGAGAATTTGTAAAAAAGCGCTATTAGAATGTAGTCCTACATTGTTTGCTGATTTTTTTAAAAATGTCTTGATTATAAAGCTTATAAATGAGTTACCTATAAGTCCCAATATACTCAGGAACATTGAAAATAGCGACCCCAGAAGGAAGCTAAGTACAATCACGAAACTTAGCAAAAAAGTACAGCGTAATGTGATATGCAAATGATCCAAGTTTTGTGCCAATGCGCATGCTCATACACGCCGAGGTAGTCAGGAAGAGGATGCGATATAAGCCAGCGCAAATTCGAAGATTCATAAACGTGACGATTACCCGCCGATTGTAGGAAGACTTTGGTAAGCGAAGCATGCCAGATAAACGTGCTAGAAGACATTTCTCAAAGTTAAACGAGTTTGAGAGAGGCCTGATCATTTGAATGAAAACTGCAGGCTGGTCGACGCGCCATGTTGCTGGCCAGGTGGATCGTTCGGAGTTTGCCGTTAGAAATTGTTGGGAGCAGTGGACACGAGAAGGTACCCACGCGCGGAAAACCGCGTCTGGAGCGACCAGGAAGACCACGAGGAGAGAGGATCGAAGGATCGTGCGGCAAGCACTTGTGGACCCCACAGTGACTCGTTCAACGATACGAGCAGCCGCAGGCGTAGCAATTGTTCCACAAACAATTTCGAGACACCTTACAGAAGCAAATCTTAAATCGATGCGCCCTTTCCGTGAACTCCCTTTAACACCGGAACATCGGCAACTGCGTCTACAGTGGTGCAAACCCAGATCAATGTGGAATTACACAGATTGGCAAAAGGTTGGGTTTAGTGATGAATCCCGGTTTGTTTTGGGGACAGATGATAACCGTGTACGGGTGTGGAGGCGCCCTGGTGAGCGGCACAATTCCCCCCACTCTGGTCTACGTCACACTGCCCGCACAGCTGGTGTAATGGTCTGGGGGGCCATAGCCTATGATAGCCGGTCCACTTTAATTGTGATGCGTGGAACCTTAACAGGCCAACGTTACGTTGATGATATTCTTCGACCCCATGTAGGACCTTTCCTAAATGGTCTCCCAGGGGCAATTTTCCAGCAAGATAATGTCCGTCCGCATACAGCAAGAGTTGCTCAAGACTTCCTACGCCAATTTCTGACTTTTCCATGGCCGCCCTCCCCGGTTTGTCCCCTGTAGAGCACGTGTGAGATCAACTAAAACGGCAGATGTCATCGTGTCACTATGTACATGATTTAGAGTTGGCTGTTCAAGATTTGTGGGCCCATCTGCCTCAGGACAACATAAGGTGCCTAATCAACTCAATGCTGGACCGTGTGGCGGCATGTATTGCAGCTGGAAGTGGTCCAACGCGTTATTGAAATTGCACAGTATTTGTGTCGTTGCACACCTTGTATTCGTTTAATTCTCTTGTTTTTGAGATCAAGTGAATCTCTCATCTGTGTCATTATGTGTATTAAATTTCATTTCAATCCGATGCTTTCTTCTTGTGTCGCTATTTTCAATGTTCCTGAGTGTAATTAATGATCGAGTAATAGAATAAGAAAAAAAAATTTGGGTTATGCACATTTATCAGTTTCTGCTCGGTATAAATTTGGAAATATATAATGAAAGAAGATTTAATAAAACTAATAACGTTGAAAGGAAGTGTACCGGTCTTGATATGGTTAAAATATTTGATATTGCATTTATAATAATGGGCATTGATTTTCAAGAAATAGTTTCTGTGAGCACAGACGGTGCACCTAGTATGGAAGGGAAAAAAATTTGGATTTATTCAGTATCTTAAACAAAATATTTCACATTCTCTGATTGAATTTTATTGTATAATACACCAGCAAGTTTTATGAGAGAAGCATGTGTGGTTTAAAAATATTTTCCAGTGTAATGTCAGTTACAATAAAAATAATCAATTTTATAAACGCAAGAATTCTTTATAAACGGCATTGCGCACAATTCTTAGAGGAAATTGAATTGCAATATTCAGGGATTTTGACATACAACAACGTGAGATGGTTTAGTTTCGTTGAGTTCTTTATTATCTTATAACGTTATTAGAAGAAAAATTAAGCTCTTTTTAATTAAAGAAGACAATAGTTTCTATGAATATCCCAATGTACATTGGTTAAATGATTTAATGTTTTTATACGACATCACTCAGCATTTTAAAGAACTGAATAAAAAACTTCAAGGGCATGGACTCATAACGATTTTTGAAAATATTAAAATATTTATGACGAAACTTAACATTTTTACTAAGAATTCGGAAATGAAAATCATGAAATATTTTCCTCAATTACAAAACATTTTCAAAACACAATAAATTTTAAAAATTCTGTTGACCTTCGAGAAAAAGTGCAGTTAAAAATATTTAATAACTATGCAGGAAATAAAACAAGCTTTTGAGGAGAGATTCAATCAATGTAAAATTTTGGAAAAAATATTTCACTTTATTTTATATCCGTACAAAATAGAATTTGAAACAATGGAGTTAACTGAATTTATGTGGCTGAGTATCGATAATTTACAAATGGAATTAGTTGAATTTCGAAGCAGTGTTGTGTGGAAAATAAAATTTGAAGACTTTATTTTCGAAGTGGAAAAAAAACTGTGCGAAACTAGTGCAGCTAAATATTTTGATCCACAATAGTAAAAATTACAAATATTATATTAAACGTATGGTATTCTTTACCATATGATTTTATATCAATGAAAAAACTAAATAAAATAATCTTTTAACGATGTTTGGGTCCACATATTCATGTGAGAAATTGTTTCTTCAACGAAGTTGGTAAACTATTAGAAATAGACTTGTCAGGGAATTAACTGCGAAATACGTTTAACTAATGAATACGAAATATGAACCTAATATTAAAAAACTACCTGAAATAAACAGTAATAGATTTCTCATTAAATACTTTATAATCAATTTTGTTATACATATATTTTTGGACATATGTACAGTAGAATCTGTTTTTGTGCGGTCCTTTTTTATGCGATTTTATTTTTGTGAGACCGCATAAAAAAAAACCTTTTGCAGTATTTCGACGAATTGGCTTGTCATACGTAAGAATTCATTAAATTTTCGAACATTTTTGTGCAGTTATTTTTATGCGGTTTTTATCAACCGCACAAAAACAAGTTCAACTGTACCAATAAATAATATTTTATAATATATATTGTTTGTAATCGTTACTCTTTGTTCATTAAAATACTTATTGCCATTTTCCCCAAACGCTTAAGAATTTTTAATCCCACTAAAATCTTTTAAATCATCAAACCACTCCCATTTCTACTCGTTAGTCTAATTGAATTTTAAAAAGATGTTTAGTTTTAAAAAACTCAGTTTAAAATTTTTAAACTTAACGCTGTTGCAAATAGGCATTAGTGATAATTATCTATAACGCCCCTTATAATCCCCCACAACGCCACTGGGCATCTTTCGGGGAACATAGTTTTACTAACTCAGAAACCATGGCGGACCACTCCCCAAAGTTTCATCGTAATCGGATGAGCGGTTTAAGAAGACATAAGAGGAGACACAAATAAACATTCATTTTTATTTGTAAATGTCGCAGGGAAAAATGTGTTGAGGAGAAAGAGAGAAATTTGCAGGACAGTAGGGTAAAATTTTTTTTTTGTAAATTATGTAATTGTTTATAACGTATTTAAAAAGTTTGAAATAAAAAAACCCTTAAATTTCGAATATTTTTTTTTAATTTTCCCGCTCAAAACTTTTTTTTAGAAAAATGGCAAAAACTTTAATTATTTAGGGGGTCCCTCAGATATTGTTAGCCCAGGGATCCCAAAAGTCACGGTCCGGCCCTGGCGTAGGTACTTAATAAATCAGAAAAGAAAGATAGATAACAATAATAATAATGCTTGCAACCTTCCTCCTGTAGTGTTTGAACGCTAATGTGTGAGCCTGACGTCAGTGTGCGCGTGACGTCAGAAGCCCGACACTCCCTGGCACTGCCGTGGAGACAAACCGAAAACAAACGTTTGCAAATGCTGACTCGTTCATTTCATCCTAATATATATTATAATCGTGAAAATTTGTGAGGATGTTTGGGAGTCTTTCATGCATAAACAACTGAATGGATTTTAATGAAACTTTACAATAGTATAGCTTATATATGAGAAAAACACATAGGCTATAATTTATAGATATTGTGTGAAGTGTCCAAAATATAACAATAATTGTCAAGTAAGTAGGAAAAAATTCTGCCTTCTGCAAAAAAGCCCGCGACAGCAAATATCTATCTTTAATGTGTGAAGCTAATTTTTGCATTTTGTTTTGTCTACGCCAGGCGCCAGGAACTGCGAAAGTTTTAACAGGCAGAGTGTGAGGCTGATTACAATTTTAACATAAAAAAATACAACAAAAGTAATACTAACGTATTACACTTCCAGATATAAATTATTTATACTATTTTAATCGAAAAATAACATTGTTTATTTGCTTATGATTTTAGAAAAGTTCGAGTATGTTATGTTCGTCAATTTTTAAATCTTAATATTTATGGACGGCGCAATATTAATTGAAGTAAAAATTCGCTGAAATTCTAAAGACAAAACACACAGATAATTATTCTATAAAAATCCTTGCAAAAATGAATACGTCTCGAATAAAGTCGACCTGAAAATGAATGCATTTTGAACCAAGATTGCTTTACGCCGTTTTTCAGAAAAAGCTTTTCACTGTTTTTTTTTAAATCGTGCTATACAGTTTTCAGTTATGGCAATTTAAGGTCACTTACACAGAATTCGAAGATTCGGTGTACTTTTCGATTTACACAACATGAGAAAAAACAATATTTATTAGTTTGAATGACGTTAGTGAAATTATTTTGTAAGTTAAATATTAACAGAAAGAAAGAGGTCCTCACACTTAATAAATGTCTTTTAAATTCAACGTAAGATCGATTCTCCCATTTGAATGCAAAGTTGTAATAATAGTTTCCATTAAGCAAGGCGATAATTTAAAATATAAATACTATTTATAGTGGATAAAAAATTATTAAAACAAATCTACAGTTCAAAAGATAATATCGAAATACAAAACAAACTTCGTTGAAAAAGGCCAAGTTTACCCATTTCACTAAACTTGAAAAACGGTGGATAGTTAGGGAGGGAATATGATAAATCTATAACAAAACTACAGTAAAATTGATACTGGATGTATATCGAAGGTTTTACAAGTCTGTCAATACATAATTCTAAACCTATCAAGAAAGTGTAATAATAAGTATTATAATAAATAGTAAAAAAAGGTAGTTTTAATATTTTAAAAAAATAGAAGACAAAGTAACATTTTTATTCAACTGAGAATTACTTAAATAAATTTTAATTCTTTTTATAGTATTTTATTTTTTAAATTTGTTGCATCAGTTAAAATATACTCAAATTTTAAATATTTAACAACTACTTATCGAATTCAAAGTTTTTATAACTTCTTCATTTATAAAAATAATTGCATGAAATTTTTTTTCCCGTTTATCGAACATTTCAAAAAATGCTCACAATTTTAATTCAACATTTAATACAGTTGTGAAATTTTGTAATTATAAAAATTTCTACTTTTCTGAACATACAACTATTATTAAAAAGGTACATTTTTGTTTTCGGGTCCTAAAAAGTTGCAAAGTGAGTGAGTGAATATTAAGGTCTCACTGTTCACTTACTTAAGAGATATCATAGCGAGAGGGGAAGGGGAATTTCCATGACAATGTGTTATGCATTTAAAAATGTTCAAGCAACGCCGGGGGGGAAGGGGAAATAAACCTGTCTGACAGAAAAGAAACAAAAAAATTTCCAAACAGCGAATTTTAAGTTATATACTCGGAAAAAGGCCGAGCAACGCCGGGCTAAGCGGAGGAAGGGGGGTGAAAGTGATTTTGAAAAAAAGTATTAGAAGTGCTAATTTTATGAAGGAAAGGGAAATTTTTTATAAAAGTAGAGAAAGCCCGAGCAACGCCGGGCCATGCAGCTAGTTATTTCAATAAAACAGTTCGAGGATTTAATTAATTCACTTACTTACAACAGGGAAAAGACATCAAAGAGACGTTATTTTAACATCGTGCGTAAATTGGCCATCTCCTTTAGGGATTTGGCGAAAGATCTAATTTCATCGTTTCCCTGCGACATATTCACCACAACCATTTTTTACGTAAGAAAATGCGATAGAAAGGAGAACGTGAGTTTGTTTTGACTGTGTAACGAAATTCTGAATCGTTCCCACGCTGCTTGGCGTCAAACTTTCACCGATTGCGAAGTGCGTCGTTGGGGGAGGGAAGCAACATCTACACATGCAGAATGATTTACAAACGACGATTGATTTCTTTTTTTCCGTTATGGGTTATATATTGTTTCGATGCAATAAGGAATGATGTTTGCGATTACAAAATGAGCATTTCGATTTTGATGTGCAGTTAATTAGTTTATGCGCTGGATTCAAACAATTTAGGCACTTGTTTTTTAATTTACACAAATCGAAACGTTCGGATACTTCCATTTTTAAAAACACTTGGCATTTATACAAAGAGTGATTTTCTTCACAAATTATACAATATTGAGAGGCAGATTTTAATAAAAAGTTTTTTGATTTGTAGGATGGAAAATTATTTCTTCCGTTATTATTTGTGGCGTTTAATTTAGGTTTAGAGTCAAAACACACGTGATTTAAGTTTTCTAAAATTTGATACCTTTTTCCAAAAATTTTAAAAATGTGTCCCAAGTAGGCACATCATGCGAGTCAAGGGTTATTTGAAATCGCCTATATCTACCTTTGAACAAATTAAATGTATCAACAAAATATCAACCAGGTTATTACTTTCAAATTTTAATGCTTTTCAAGAGCGAATATTCCTCTGCAAGGTATTTATGAACAGAAGAAGTTCGGAAGGGTTTTCTTTTACTAATGGTTTATAATTGATTATGCTTTGGATGTGGCTATGAGTTGAGTATTTTCATAGCTTTAAACAAGGAATCCTAAGTATCATTCGGTGACTTTGCAGCACTTTTAAGCGAAGCATTGAAATAAAACAATTTTTGAGAGTCCAATAACTTGGGACTATTTTGTATTCAATTATGAAATTGACTTTTAAAAGAACTCCAATTACTAAATTGTCCATCGAATTGTGGTAGCGGAATTTCAGGAAGTCGGACATTATTTGCATTCTCTGAACTATTATTGTCTTCTTTAAATTTATTATCTTCAGTAAATTTAAAAAGTAGCAATTTTCCACTAACCTGGAATTCTTGAATATCTTCATCTGTTATGTTTAATAGGGGCTCCACATCCTTAAATTCCTCATCGTTATCAATTTCGAAATTACTTGTTTGATGTTATCAAATTTTTCTTTAATTTCCAGTGGAGTGTGCAATACTGTGCGAAGTTCCAATTCCGTTAGATTCTCTAACGGTTTCGACGATAATTTTGTAAGTTGGACGAGTATATTGCCCATTTTACGATTCAGTGCTTTAATCGGAGACATATTCAAGTACTAGTTCTAAATTATTTAACTACTAGTCTTCTCCGGCTACGATGTGACCAAAAAATGTGGTGAGAGGAGAGGGCTGTACGAAAACGAAAATTCAAGAACGACAAAGATGCGTTTCCTATCCAATGTTTATTATTGAGGACGTTTGGGCCCGCTGATTACGAACAAAATGCCACCCTCTCTTCTACACAACAATAAGTGGACTGCCTCTAACGATGCTTTTCCAGTAACCCTTTTGGCATCTTGGCGATCTCAACAAAGCCGAGCTCGCCAACAATTAGGATACTAACACTCGCGATATTTCCCGTTCATGTCTGATTCCTAATGATTTTACAACCCTTACCCCATCGACAGTGTCAAAGGGCATGCGTCTCTCTTACCCTCTTGCTTGCGGCTTCGTTTGTGGTCGTTTCACCCTACCGCTCCGAATGATTTTACAGTCCTCACCCCATCGACAGTGTCAAAGGTCATGCATCTCTCTTACCCCCTTGCTTGCGGCTTTGTTTCCTCCTACTGCTACTTAGATATGTTTTGAACTGTTGCATTCAACGCTTATCATCATTCTAATGATTTCATTCTCTTTCAAGAACACTGAGCAACATCAATTTTTGTATAACATAGACAGCATTTAAAGTTAAATTAGGAAGTTTTGGGGTTTTAGGTCATTTGACGTCTCACAAGGCTCCGCATTTAAATAGAGGTAAGCCAATTTTAGACCTCTATTGTTTATTTCCTTGGCAAACACTGCACAAAGCAGTCACAATAAATGTTTGTCACAATAAATAAAATTATTTTAATACTCAAAGACATTTAAAAAGCATTTCTTCATGGAACAAACGTGATGACTTATTTTTAACGAAAAAGAATAATTTATTCTTACTGACTCACTTTTAATTCAGTAAGAACAAACGACTTTTTTTCGTTGCTATCGCAACCAGAGTTGACATCTATACATATAAATAAAAATGAAGTATCTGTTTGTAATTTGAAATTAACAGCTTTTTACTAAATGCATTTAAAAGTATATACGGTACTTATATCAAAAACGTTTTTGTCTGTTTGTCTGTCTGTCTCTCTGTTTGTTCCTGCTAATCTCTGAAATGACTGAACCTATTTTGACGGAACTTTCAATGGCAGATAGCTAATTTCATAAAGAGTAACTAGGCTACTTTTATTTTAGAAAAAAAAAAAAAAAAAAAATTAGGGCTCCGCGAAAATAAAATTAAAGCCAATGAAATAGTGAACAATTCCGATTCAAATAGGGACTATTTTTTTGTTTCAGTAAGGATTATTTTTATTCAATAGGGGTTATTTTTAATTCGCGAGCCTTCTGTCTCAACGATTTCTAGCAGTTATGCCAAACTTTTTTGTTTGATTAGGTTGCTGCCACTCGCGAAATTTCCCGTTCATGTCCTTTGATCTTAATGATTTTACAGTCCTCACCCCTTCGACAGTGTCAAAGGTCATGCGTCCCTCTCACCCTTTACTTGCACCTTCATTTGTGTTCATTTCACCCTACAACTACTTAGACCTGTTTTGATCCTAATGATTTTACAGTCTTCACCCCATCGACAGTGTCATGAATCATGCGTCCCTCTCACCCCTTGATCAACAAAAAACAAAGAAAAAAATAAAACAAAAAAAAAACAGCGATTCACAAAGTAGTAAGATGATTTTATATTTATAGCATAGGTATTTCTTTATGTGGAATACATAATTATTAAGTTTTCGTAAATTCTGTGAATTGAATAAACACTTTTTTGTTAAACGAAGTTGCGAACGTGGACGAAGTCGCGGGTAACAGCTATTTAACATAAAATCAATGCATCAGAAAGTAATATTAAAGTATTACACATCCAGATACAAATTATTTACACTATTTTCAGCGTTTATTACCCAAAATTTGTAACAATAAGTTACTTTTGCTAAGCAGAAGGAAGGTGTTTTCAAAAATCGACCCACAAGGCAGTTAAGGGGCGTTATAAAAAAAAAAAAAATCTTTTTATCCGCTATTATATCTACAGACTTAAAATTAAGCAAACATGGTTTTTGTTCAGCTGAGATATGCAAGAAGCTTTTTTTTGTTTAATTTTTCAATTCAGTCGTGCGAAGAACGGGTATACCGGCTAGTTATATTATATAGAAGCTAATCTCTTATTGTTATCTAATGACATTAACATGAAATTATTATTATTGTTTCTAAAATCAATAATGGTATGTGACTTAAAACTTGAATTTTCCTTTACATGTACAACACACAATATGTCACGTCTATTATTATACGACACTTTTATCAACGATGTAATTCAGGATTCGAGGAATGCGTATTTAATCGAATATCGGTATACAGAAAAACAACGAAATAATCCGTTTCCTTATAGTTAATTTATTTGCACTTTTTTTCATTAAAAAATTTACCACCTTGATAATTTTTATTTAAATATAATAATGCAGTTCATGGTTAACTGTGTGATGTACCTCCCCTTGGAAGTACATCCCTCGAAGTATCAGCGTGAGCTAGAAGTGTAGGGTTAGAGAAAGAACTCGGATCAAACATTATCTTAATATGACTTTATTAAGATATTCAACTTAAACCTTTAACAAATATAATTATAATAATTAACATGAGAGAATCCACGATGACGTAATACGCAACACACAATATATGTTTATTTATAATAAGACCTAACTCAATTCAGAGAAATCTCAATAAGCGAACCGACTAATCCTCGATTATAATATTAAATTAATCAATCTTACCTTATTTTATCTCGTAGTAACTTTAATCTTTATCTGCAATGGGATGCAGCTTGACAGATAACTTCTAGTCGAACACCAATATGTTTATCCACGACACGTAGAACTTAATCAATCTTGAACTACGAACTGTAATAATAATCAACTACCACAACGCATCTCAATTGTCTAACATTCCTTTACATTAACATCCGGCTTACTCTAAGATCCTATATTTATCCTATATTATTTGCATCTCTTCACTTCTCGTTTCGTGGATTTGGTTGGAAAAGAGTTGCCATTAATTCTGGCCCAAAGAACCCAAAGGACTTGTTAAAGAAAAGACGCGTAAGACGTCACAATCTCTCCAAGAAACAAAACGTGATTTATTCGAGGGTCTTAATGGCCCTTAAGAAATTACGTGCCTAAATTTTACTCTAACCGTTAATTTCTAATGCTACACTTAAATTTTAATTTTCACTATTCATCTTAAGTTTAATTTTTAATATTTCTCCTTAATTTGAATTTCCACAGCTTCAATAAATTTTACTTAATTAAATAGACTAACATTCAAAGTCATGCATTTTAATCACGGTAGATTCTCACATGTACAGAATAAATAGACGTGTCCCATCTGGGTAACAGAGCCGGGGAAAAACCATATATGACTTAAATGGTAGAAAAAACGAGGTCCACACGTCTCTTAACTAACTTAATTCTACCTAAATGTTTACTTAAATTCTGACAATTTTTCTTCTTTAGATTTTCTCTTTAGCTCCGTTCTTTGTATCGAGATAGATAAATCTTTCATTAATTTCTTATATAGACTTCAGGGTCTATTACCCTGAAACAAAAATCTCTTAAGTGATTTGAAAAATTTTTTTTACACATTATGATTACATTTCACAATTTTTATACAGTACATATCATTTTTAAATTGTAGCTAATTTCTATCCATATTTTTCATCTGGTTTTTTCAAAAACTTCCCCTCAAATCGCGCAGCGCTGGTTAAATGTTATGTTAGTATGCTATCTACGCCGCGATTCCCAAAACCAGATTGTCCTTAATATGAAACAATATAACAACACACATATATACACTATACAATTGCAAACATTTTTCAATAAACAAAACAAACAACCAAAGGAATTGTCACATCTTAGCGAAATCATATCAGAAGTAAAGAAATGCATTTTTACAGTTGTTTTCTCCAGAATTATACAAAAATTTACAAGACAAAAGCTTTTTTCTTTTCTAGAAAAGCACTCATTTTAGTGTCCACTTTTGCTTGGCTTCTAAAATTTTAATTATCCGACCGTGACTTGGCTTTATTGCAAAAATTCTTCCGACCACTTGTTCGAAAGAATATAAAAAGAAACGATGCAACCTGGTTCTTATGACTTGTAGTTGGCGTTTCCTACCAAGACCTCCAGTGACAAGGATTCTTTGTCCACGTTTCTCTCCTCTCCTGGTCTTGCCGTTGTTGATCACCTCCTCGTCTGGCATTCTTGTTGCTTGATCTTGTTCGCTCTTCGATGTATGGACTATGGTTCCTTTCTCTGCCTTTTCTTGATCGAACTGGTCCTCCTTGTTGTGTCTTTCTGTCTATGGTCAGTCGGGAATCCTCTCTTTTCCCCTTTCTTGGTCTCAGATTGTAGCCGCTTGTGGTGGGCGTTAACGTCTTTTCCCTTCGGTTTTTCTTTCTTAATCTTGGCAACACACTAATAAAATCAACTGATGATAAATTTCTTTTATTTGCTCAATGCTCTAATCCCTTCTGAACCTTCCTTTCTGGTCCTCCTGACCTAGATTCATTTGCTCTTTTATATCTAACTTTTCATTTTTACTTTTTTTAATCATTCTACCTTTCTAAGAATAAGAACTAGGTATTGATCCGATAAGTGGTCCGCCCTTTTTTTTTCTTATTTGTGTGTTTCTCTCCTTGAATATTTCTAAAACTTCAACCTTTTTCCTCCAACTCACGCTTTACTTCTGGCCGTTTCTTTTTACCATCTCGAGACTCATTTGACCTGCTATGTACATTGTCAAAACCACTTGATTCATCGGGCAAATTACCGTTATCCGAACTACCAGTTCCTATCTACGCCTCGTCACATTTCCTATGACGATATATTTGAACCTGATCTACATTAATCGTTAACCTTTTTCCCGCTTTCCATATCACTACGTTGTTATTCCTAACATCTAATACTCTCTACGGACCTTCAAATTTTGGTTTAAACTTAGCTACTACTTTTCTTGTTGCCGAACTTAAAGGATGTGTTGCTACCAAAACCCAATCATTCACCTTAATTTGCACATCATGCCTACGTCTATCATAATATTTCTTCCATTTTTCATGTTTAGTATCTGTGTTTCGTCTAGCCTCCTCAAACAATCTTTCAATATCTCCTACTGCAAATTCCGTTCCGTCTGATACCATCACTAATTTCTGAAAAGGTGCAATCAACTTTCAACCCAAAAATAATTCCGCAGGGGTTTTCCCCGTTGTTTCATTTACAGCCGTCATTTACAGCCGTACCATAAGCAAACTCACGTAAGAATTTGTCCCATGTGTCATGTTGCTTCTTGACATAATTTGCAATCCTTTGTACCAGATCGCAATTTACGCGTTCTGTTCTATTTGCTTGAGGTCTATATACAACAGTCTTCACATGCCTTATGCCTAATCTCTTTCACTTAAATTATCAAAAGTATCGGAAATAAATTGGGGACCGTTATCACTAATTATTTTTTATTGGAGCTCCAAAACGCGATATACACTCAGGAACATTGAAAATAGCGACCCAAGAAGGAAGCTAAGTACAATCGCGAAACTTTGCAAATAAGTACAGCGTAATATGATATGCAAATGATCCAAGTTTTGTGCCAACACGCATGCTCATACACTCCGAGGTGGCGCTACAATCAGGAAGAGGGTGCTACATAAGCCAGCGCAAATTCGAAGATTCATAAACATGACGATTACCCGCCGATTTTAGGAAGACTTTGGTAAGCGAAACATTCCAGGTAGACGTGCTAGAAGACATTTCTCAAAGTTAAGCGAGTTTGAGAGAAACCTGATATCGGGATGAAAACTGCAGGATGTTCGACGCGCCGTGTTGCCAGCCAGGTGGATCGTACGGAGTGTGCCGTTAGAAATTGTTGGGAGCAGCGGACACGAGAAGGTACCTACGAGCGGAAAACCGCGTCTGGAGCGACCAGGAAGACTACGAGGGGAGAGGATCGAAGGATTGTGCGGCAAGCACTTGTGGAACCCACAGTGACTCGTTAAACGATACGAGCAGACGTAGGCGTAGAAATTGCTCCCCAAATAATTTCCCGGTACCTTGCAGAAGCAAATATTAAAGCCAAGCGCCATTTCCGTGCACTCCCTTTAACAAGGGAACATCAGCAACTGCGTCTACAGTGGTGCCAAGCAAGATCAATGTGGAATGTCATAGATTGGCAAAAGGTTGTGTTTAGTGATGAATCACGGTTTGTTTTGGGGACAGATGATACACGTGTATGGGCGTGGAGGCACCCTGGTAAGCGGTACAATTTCCCCCACACTGTTCTACGTCACACAACCCGCACAGCTGGTGTAATGTTCTGGGAGGCCATAGAATATGATAGCCGGTCCACTTTAATTGTGATGCGTGGAATCTTAACTGGCCAACGTTACGTTGATAATATTCTTCGACCGCATGTAGGACCTTTCCTAAATGGTCTCCCAGGGGCAATTTTACAGCAAGATAATGTCCGTCCGCATACAGCAAGAGTTGCTCAAGACTACTTACGTCATTTTTAGATTCTTCCATGTCGACCCGCTGCCCCGATTTGTCCGTTGTAGAGCACGTGTGGGATCAGCTATAACGGCAGATGCCATCGTGTCACTCTGTACATGATTTAGAGTTGGCTGTTCAAGATTTGTAGGCCGATTCACCTCAGGACAACATAAGGTGTCTAATTAACTCAATGCCGGACCATGTGGTGGCATGTATTGCAGCTGGATGTGGTCCAACGCGCTATTGAAGTTGCCCAGTATTTGTGTCGTTGCACACCCTGTATTCGTTTAATTGTCTTGTTTTTGAGATTAAGTGAATCTCTCATCTGTGGCATTATGTGTATTAAATTTCATTTCAATCCGATGCTTTCTTCTTGGGTCGCTATTTTCAATGTTCCTGAGTGTATAATTATCAAAAAAAATTATCTGCTATAACACTAGCAGAGGCTTTTTTAAGGGGTATGATTTCAGCTCACTTGCTGAAATAATCCATAATTACTAATACATATCGGTTGCGCCTTACTCTCGACACGGGATACGGACCTAACAAATCTAACGTAACTATTTCATTTGGATAATTTGATACAATTGGTATTAACTGACCAGCTGGTAACGCGTTTTTATAATTATTAATTTGGCACATCTGGCATGTAGAGACATATTGATCAATAAATTTTCTCATATATGGGAAATAACAAACATCTCTTATTTTAGGATAAGTTTTAAAACGTCCGAAATGATCTGCTAATGGCTTGTCATGAAATTCTCTCATAATTTCATTCCTTAAAGATTTTGGGGGAATATATACTCGCATTTCTCCTAATGACGTTGCATATTTCGCATAAAATAACAAGCCTTCTACTAGCCTAAAATCTTGAGACCAATTCTCACATATTGCCGCATTAACCGAGCTATCTTCTGGGTTTTCTAGATATCTATAGATATGACTTAACTCTGGGTCTGTTTTTTTTCTTCTATTAACCGATCTCGTTATGAAAGTACCAAACCTCTGATTATTGCACAATTAACTTTCTCTCCTATTATACTTTTAATTGCGTTTCTCAACAAAACGTCAGCTATTGTATTCTGACTTCCTGGCCGATGCTCCCATTCTATATTAAATTCTGCTAATTTTAATGCCCATCTGATCATTCTATTTGACAAATTTTTACCAGTCGTTAAATGTGTTAACGCAGCGTGATCTGTAATAACTTTAATCGGCAAAGAACCTAAATATGTTCTAAATTTATTCAGAGCCCAAACCACTGCTAAACATTCTCTCTCTGTTACCGTGTAATTCCTCTCCGTAACACTAAGCGTACGAGAAGCAAATACTATTGGTCTCTGCTCTTGGTTTAGAACTGCTCCTACCCTTATCGTGCTTGCATGCGTAAATAATTCAAAAGGCTTTTTGAAATGTAGTAATTTTAAAACTGGCGCTTTTGTTATAGCCGCCTTGACCACGTCGAATGCTTTCTGCGCCTCAATCAACCAAATAAATTTCTTTTTTTTCGTTTAAGATTATAAAGAGTTTCGCAAATATCGGCATAATTTTTAATAAATTTTGCGTACCATTGGGACATTCGTAAAAATTGCGACACCTCCTTGGAGTTATGCGGAGGTTTCATTTCAACTATAGCTTGAACTTTTGTTTCATCAGTTTTAATTCCTTCCTTATTAATAATTTAACCCAAATATTTTAACTCTTCACAACCAAATTTACACTTATCTTTATTTAATGTTAACCCCGCCTCATGTAATAATCGAAAAACTTCTTTCAAATGCTTAACATGCTGAGTGAATGATGTAGGTGTTATTATGACATCGTCCATGTAGACATTCACAAACTTGCCGGTCACGGGTTTGAGAATTATATCTATAGCTTTCTGAAAATTAGGAGCTGCCCCTGGCAAGTCAAATGGCATTCTGCGGAAGGCATATGTACCATTTTTCGTGACAAACGCGGTTTTAACTATATCACTAGGGTTCACAGCCAGCTGAAAATATCCTGACCGAAGGTCCAGGGCAGACATTATGCCTGTGTGGGGTATGTTCATTATTAAATCGTCTATTAAGGATAAAGGATACCTAGGGTATTTCGTGATCGCATTTAGTTTCCGATAATCAACAGCAAATCTATATGCTTCCGGATTATCCGGTGGTAACCCATTATTATTTCTACATAATACCACTGGTGACGCGTACGGGGATTGAATGGGACTTATAGTTCCCTCTTTCAACATTTTGTCAACATGATAATCGAGAATATCTTGTTTAACCATATCATATCTGTAGGGCCGGGAAACAACAGGTGAGTTATCTCCCGTGTCAATCTCATGATATAATACATGCGTAAGCCCTGGTTTATCTGAAAACAATCCTTGAAAACTATTAAACAAATCTTGTAATTCCCGTTTCTGTCATTCTTCTAATTTTGTCTTAGAAAGATCTATTTCTACTTTTTCTCTTCCACAAACGTTTTAACCACCTTATCAATCTGCGAATCCGGAATCGCCAAAGAATTTCTATCAAAGCCCAAAATAATCTTTGATCCACCTATGAAATCTATCCCGAGAATACATGGGTATACCAAATGTTCTAACACATGGAACAACCAAGGCTTTTCGAAATCCCGTATTCGAATATTTAATCCCACAACTCCCATATTTCGACATTTAGCTCCTTGCGCCGTGATCACCTGAGTACTCGATTTTTTTACTTGTTTATAAAAAAATATTTTTGGTATGTCTCTTCCGATATAAATGTCTTCTCCGCTCCAGTGTTCCATAACGCTTTCGTAAAAGTTTCGTCTAATAAAATAGGATCATATGGAAGTTCTACCGGAGACATACATATTGCTGAAAGATTAATCGGTGACTGATTTATCGACTGCGTCTGATCACCTTTAATATCACTCACTTTCAAAACATTTAATCGTCCCCTTTGCCTTCTTTCGCCTCGACTAAAAGTTTCACTCGAGTTTCTTTAGTCCCCTCTACTAATATCGTCATTTTGACCTCGATTTCTAAATTGATATCCCCTATCGTTAAATCTGCGATCATCGTTTTGAAACCTATTCCTGCTCTCGAACCACTGATTTCCTTGACGTTTGTTCTGATAATTACCCCTATAATCATTTCTACCATTATTTGGTCTACGTACCACTTCAGAATTTCTCCAATTTCCTCGATTATTACCAACATTAGATATCCTACGCTCATTCCAACCTCGTCCTTCCACGTTATTACTATTTCTCAAACCCAATGTTGCCTTGCACGAATATCTTTCCTCAAACTTAGCTAATACTTCTAATAATTGGATCGCGGTTTGTGGATTACGCACCTCCACATAGTCCTGAACTTGCAGCTCAAGTCTAACGAAAATATGATCTACAATTGCTTTCTCAGACATCCCTAGTTCTAATTTCTTGTTTAACTTAAGCAAATCGTAAACAAAATCTGTCGGCTCCTGGTTCTGTCTTTGTTGAGACGCGTAAAAACGAGTTTCCAATTCCTTTTTATTTTGGATGGCAGGGAATGCTTTCGACAATGCTGCTTTCAGCTGTGCGAAGTCCGTGGTGGTATTTTGCACTAACGTCGATCCGAATATTTGGTACCAATCCAGGGCTCTACCCAGGAGATGACCTTTTAAATAAGCACACGATAAGTCACTGGGTATTTCAAGTAATTTAATTTGGTTATCTATACCCTCTAAAAATTCGGCGACGTTCTCCGACCCATAAAAATATACTTCTGGCCAAACATTAAATCCTCTCGCGTTTCTCATCTCGGGGTCATATAGATTAAACCGTGTTGGGCGCCATTGTGATGTACCTCCCCTTGGAAGTACATCCCTCGAAGTATCAGCGTGAGCTAGAGGTGTATGGTTAGCGAAAGAACTCAGATCAAACATTATCTTAATATGACTGTATTAAGATATTCAACTTAAACCTTTAACAAATATAATTATAATAATTAATATGAGAGAATCCACGATGACGTAATACGCAACACACAATATATGTATATTTATAATAAGACCTAACTCACAATTCAGAGCAATCTCAATAAGCGAACCGACTAATCCTCGATTATAATATTAAATTAATCAATCCTACCTTATTTTATCTCGTAGTAACTTTAATCTTTATCTGCAATGGGATGCGGCTTGACAGATAACTTCTAGTCGAACACCAATATGTTTATCGACGACACTTAGAACTTAATCAATCTTGAACTACGAACTGTAATAATAATCAACTACCACAACGCATCTCCATTGTCTAACATTCCTTTACATTACCATCCGGCTTACTCTAAGATCCTATATTTATCCTATGTCATTTGCATCTCTTCACTTCTCGTTTCTTGGATTTGGTTGGAAAAGAGTTGCCATTAATTCTGACCCAAAGAACCCAAAGGACTTGTTAAAGAAGATACGCGTAATACGTCACAACTGTAATGTGATAAAACTGTTTAATATTTGTGAAAAATATGTAATTATCTTTTTATGAATAACTAGCTGGTATACCCGTTCTTCGCACGGGGGAAGTGTAAAATTAAACAATACAGACTGAAGGATAAAAAAGTTTTTTATTTTTCATGTATAGATGTATAGATATCAAGTCTGATAGATGAATAGATAGCAACGAAAAGAAATCGTTTGTTCTTACAGAATTAAAAGTGAGTCAGAGTAAGAATAAATTTATTATTTTTCGTTAAAAATGAGTCATCGCGTTTGTTCCATGAAGAAATGCTTTTAAAATGTCTTGGAGTATTAAATAATAATAGTAATAAATAATCCTTATTTGTGTGAAACGGATGTTGTTCATTATTTTATTGATTTTAATTTTGTTTTTGCGGAACCCTAATTTTCTTTTCTAAAATAAAAGTAGCCTAAATTACTCCTTGTAACATTAGCTATCTGACAGTGAAAGTTCCATCAAAATTGGTCCATCTGTTTCAGAAATTAGCCGGAACAAACAGAAGACAAAAATTTAAGAACTTGATTTTTTATATAAGTACCGTATATATACTTTTAAATGCATTTAGTAAAAAACTTTTAATTGAAAATTTCGAACACACTTTTTCAATTCTATTTATTTGTATAGATTAGAAATCTTTGATTTTGTGTTTTAGGTATAGCTAAAGAGTGTAAGTGCACTTTTTCACCTAAAACGTAATAAACAACCATTTATTTCATAAACAATTATCTGCGTACTTAACTCAATAAAATAACTTTATAAGAATTTATCGAGATTTCAAAGTAAATAAAAAACTGAACTATTTTCATGAACGAAAACCTAAAGACGTCTAACATTGATTTATAATTATTACTTAAAGATCTCATCGCTAGAAAACACTGAAAATGTAACGAAACAATTTGAATTAAGGACGGAACGGTAGAAAAATAAAAACACTTTGGGACTCGAGAAACTCTTATTCTTGGATTTCAATATAAATATTAAGCCATATCAATAGTATTCAATTAAATAGTATTATATTGTGTATATATTACGCAGGATAAATGAAGTTACTTACAGTTTTGAATAAACTTACTTAATTTAAGGGTGTAAGTGCACTTTTTCACCTAAAACGTAATTAAAAATATTCATTTTAGAAACTACCTACGTACTTAACTAAATAAAATAACCTGTTGGGTCTGCGATCGCCACCCCCACCGCACACTCACACTTGTACAATCACTCTTGCAAGACAAACATTTAATGTGACTGCTTTGTGCAGTGTTTGGCAATGAAATAAACAATAGAGGTCTAAAATTGGCTTACCACTATTTAAATGCGGAGCCTTGTGAGACGTCAAATGACCTAAAACCCAAAAACTTCCTAATTTAAGTTTAAATGCTGTCTATGTTATACAAAAATTAATGTTGCTCAGTGTTCTTGAAAGAGAATGAAATCATTAGACGCGTGACCTTTGACACTGTCGATGGGGTGAGGGCTGTAAAAAATCATTAGGATCAGACATGAAGGGGAATTATCCGGAGTGTCAGTATCCTAATAATTAACTTGTTACTTTGTGATTTGTAAGGTTCTTTTGTTTCAAATGAAGTTTCACCAGCTTCCAGGCACAATAAAGTCACTGATTCTTTAATGGCTACAGATTTATTACTTTAAAGACAGCCACACACACACACAACACTAAACAATATAAAAACAAAACTAACTACGATACATTTAATTTTAATTTGTTAACACCATTTTGTTTCTATGCTCGCCAATGTAACCGCCATCCCGCTCATTCCGCAATGTTTTTTCCTTTAGTACTGTCCTCTGTCTCATTTCGATGGCCGCGCCACCTATAAAGTTTTTAAATGCCAGACGAATGTTCCACTCCCCAGCAACGGAAGCACATGCGTCATATTGAATGACTAAAAGAAGTCCGGAATGTGTCCTACTTGTAAAACATAATATCTGAACACTATCTAATTTAATAACACGTGAGGCATGACTAAAAAAAAGGAATACACAGATATATTCAAAAATAGGCAAGAAAATAAGATGATATAATTATGAATATATAATAAGATTAGTATTTTCACTCTAATTCAATAACACATGAGGTATGGCTTAAAAAACCTTAATACACATATGAAAATTCACCAAATCTAAATACTCATAGCTTAGAAAGGAATTAAGATTTTCACACTAATTTAATAACACATGAGGCATGACTAAAAAAGAATCATTAATACACAATATATTGAAAATAAAGCAATAAAATAAAGTTATATAATCATGAATATAATAAGAGTAATATTTTCACACTAATTTAATAAACAAATACATATAAATATGAATGTGAATAATACTACTACAAAAATTATGTACTTAAAAAGACATATGTTAATCATCAAAAGGTAGGCGAGTTAGGGCATCAGCATTGCCATGGTTTTTCCCCTTACGGCAGTGCTTCTCAAAGTTGCAATTCTCGCGACCCAATTTTCAATCATTATTTTCATCGCGCCCTCCTCCCATACAATAACAATGTACTGAATTCAATAATACTATTCTTTGACGCTAAAACTACGATACGACTTTAACCCCTCGTGTATATAAACGTCTCTCTAAGCCAAAGCCTTTATTTCTCCAGACGTATATATACGTCTTTCCGAAGTAGGATTTTTTCTATGCACTGCTCTCCGTATAATTCTTCCAAGCCTTTGGAATGCAATCAAAGGACCTTGACAATGTTTGTTCCTCTTTTCTTCCTCCCCCAATCCACGTTGGCATTGGGAAGCGAAACTTCTGTCAAGGTTTCATCATAAACCGTACAAAAATGATCAAGACAAGTGTTAGTTTTTGTTATAAATTCTATATATGACAAACCCAAGGGGTCACTGGGAATTAGTAAACTTGTTTTTAACTTAGAATTGTTAAATTAATTGTAAAATGCATTGTGTAGCACTGACATATTTATAAGTGTAATAGATTAGTAGAGAAATGGGTATTGTATTTTTTATTATGTCAAAGTGTATTTTGTTTGTTTATATACTTTCAGTCAATTAATAATTTTTTTAAATAATCTTTTGTTCTCGACTTTTCCCCCTTGTAGAGTTGTCACGCCCCCAAGGGGGCGCCGCACATTTTGGGAACATACAGTATACAATCCGTAAATCATAACGCTAGGGTCCAACGAGCCAATTTTGTACCATGTGGTAGTCCTTTGGTCAAAAATGTGATCAGACACAATATGTATTTGAGACCCGAAGATTCAACAGTCAAACTTTTTCAATGCACTCAGCACGGCAGAGACCTCTCGCTCTATCGTAGACCAGTTTGGCATTTGGTAAATTTTCTACTGTAGAATACAACTGAGTGTTCCATTCCATTTTCATCGTTCTGTGCAAGGCATGCACCTACTATAGCAGCAGAAGCATCTGTATACTGCTGAAAAGGGTGGTTTAACACAGGGGTATAGAGAGTAGGCATTTCGATTAAACTTTTCTTCAAACATTGAAAAATTCTTCGGCTTTGTCGTCCCAAGGGGTTTTTATTTGGAATATTCTTCTTAGTTAAATTCATCAAGGGCAAAACAATGGATGAAAAATTCTTAATATAATCACGATAATAGCTTGCTAAGCCAGTCAGTCCTCGTAACTATTTTTTGGTCGTTGGTCTCAGTAACTTTGACATAGTTTCCCCTTTTTGAGGATCCAGAGCATGTTTTGCGGAACCAACCACATGACCTAGAAATTTAACATGGCTCTTTCCAAAATCACGCTTCTCTAAATTAACATTTAGTCCAACTTCTTTTAGAGTCTTAAAAACACTTTCCAAGTGTTGCATGTGATCTGAACATGATTCTGAAAATACCGCCACATAGTCTATGTACGATCTACAGTAATTATGATGAGGACTCAAACTTGA
The DNA here is from genome assembly GCA_019973935.1 of Trichonephila clavipes. Classification (NCBI taxonomy): domain Eukaryota; kingdom Metazoa; phylum Arthropoda; class Arachnida; order Araneae; family Nephilidae; genus Trichonephila; species Trichonephila clavipes. The sequence continues at coordinate 131,586 of BMAU01000168.1, forward strand.
TCCATAGATTTTTGAAACGTACTGCCCGCATTCTTCATTCCAAAAGGTAGGGCCTTCCACTGATAATGTCCGGAATGAGTAACGAAAACAGTAAAATGTTTCGAGTTTTCTTCCATAGGGATTTGCCAGTATCCTTTTGTGAGGTCCAGGACCGAATTAAAATAAGCTTTGCCTATCTCATATATTAAATTTGTTGTATGTTTCATTGGATATGCATCAGGAATAGTAAAACTGTTAAAAAGTCTAAAGTCTATGCAAAATCTAATACTTCCATCCCTTTTCGCCACACACTCCACCGGGTGCGCCCAATCACTGTCACTATGTTCAATAAAGTCCATATCTAGCAGCTCATTGACTTGACGTTCAACTTTTTTTTTGAAGAGCAATAGGAACTCTATATGGTCGTAGTCTTTTATGTGAACTATCTGAACTATCGGGATAAATAACAGCTATATCTTTTAAAGTTAAAATTACTGACTTTCGTTTCTAAATTTTACTTTAAGATCTTCGTTAGGGCTATTAACATCTGTTCCGTTTGTAATCAGACATTTTTTTAATGTGACAACATTAATTCATTACCTACTGTGATATTACCATAGTCAAAGCATTCTCAAACCTGAATAAAAGGCATTTAAATGATGAACACAGGTTAAAACGTCATTTTTCTGGCAGATATTCTGGGACAAATTGAAAAACTGTTAAAATTCGTGACGTTCAGTTTTATACTCCTTTACTTTGATTTTGGGAAGAAACACTGAAATGATCTTTTTTTTAATAAAATTTATGTTGTAGCCTTGTAACTGCCAATTAACCTCAGTAAATTTAGTAAATAAGGCTGTAAAATACGTAAATATGCCTTACACTTTAGTAAATTTTCTTTTAAATTTATAGTCACGATTTGGTTTACCCTGTCGTAGACCCCCCCATTTACACCTCATGGACCCCCAAATTATTTTTTCGCTGTCGTGGACCCTTGCAGGTCGTCATAGACCCCTGGGCTATATAAGACTGGTCCATTTAGACCACTTTTGAAATCACTGCTGTATATTGTCAAGATGTGCATATATTTTTAAGGTTTTTTAAAATCCAAAATGTTAACATTTTTTTAACATTTTGTACGAAGAAATTAATAATGGTTCTCTTTTAACCTATTGGTCAATGTCAGGAAGAATATCAGCTTTGTTTCGCTACTAGAAAAAAATCCTTTGTATGCACACAGTTTAAAACTTGTTTATGAATTATTTCAGCTTAATCTCTTGTATATTCTCTACAATAGAATTTCCTTGCGGTAGTGAAATGGTCGAGTCGCGGGTTGGGCAATTTTGAAAGGGGTCGACTCAAAGCCAATAGCTTTCATGTTGTCTCTATGTCGATAGCACTCAGATGTTGAAGCTAAATTTTAAATAGGATGACGAAAAGGAGTGACTATCTCTTAATAGGTTCTTTAAATATTAAATACATTACAATATAAATTATTAATTATTTATGTTAAATTTGTATTATTCTAATATACTAGTTAGGAATTTTTTTAAAAATTGGAATGCAAACAAAATTAAACTTTTAAATTAGAATTTTATTGAGTATACAGTATACCTTTGAGTATAAGAAAAACTAAAGAGAGCTCAAATCGTTTTTCAATTAATATCTTTACTCATTTAAGAATAAAGAAAATCAGTTGTATTTTTCCCAAACTTATTTATTGCATCATCATAAAATAACTATTTTTAAGTGTATTTTCCTGAAAAGACCTTAAGGATAATAATCTATCTTGAGAATTTCTTGAAAATGCTTCAGGAGGAATTTTAATACCAATAACTCTCTTTCAGGGGTAATAGAATGGTTATTATTAGTTTGGAAAATTTCAGACAAGCAGAAATTCATCTGACTGTTGAATAAAAACTGACTCATTCACTAATACAAAATCGACACATCTTCTGAGGATTGAATTTTGTTTCAAATCTAGCAATGTTGAACTTTTTTTGCTCTAAAATTGGAATCCATTCAAACGCTCGTACAAAACTCTAGAGTTTGAATTATTAACGAGCCATATTTGTGTGATGAATCTACTTTTAATTTTGATTTACAGATAAATTGGGTTAATTTCTTTCTAAATTATCTTGCAGAGCTTGCAGAAATGAAACGCAAATGGGAGGAATGCTGCCAAACTAACGTATGTTTACAGAATTCTTGTTATACAGCTGAATGGAAAGCTTCTGCATGGACCACCGTTCGTCAGAGATGTCAAGCACGATACCCGGATTGGCCCTACACGGTCGATATTTTCCAAATTCAAAGTCAAGCAGATATCGAGAGATTAACACAAATGTTTCAACGCAATTCGGAAGACAATTCGTGTAAGTTGACCAAACGCATAGTTGAATTGATTTTGATCACTTTTCCCTTTTCCCGTTTTTACAGAAAAGTTTAGGAACATTACTATAAAATGGGAAGGATATTTTTGTGTTTTTTCCCCTCTTATTATTGCTCATTAAGACAAGAAAAAAATGACGATATTTTAAGAAGGAATTATCGGAAAACTATTGCATATAATGTACCAGGTGTCCACAACTAAACGACCCTACTTCAAAATTGTCTACAGACGAAACTATTGTTCAGAAAGTTGTAAAATGTTGTGTACGACATAAAGAAGGAATGGGAATTTGTTTGAGCGAATAAAATAATTAGTTCAAAATTTCACCTCTAGAGGGCGATTTTAATGTAGATCATATTTAGCATACATTTATAACAGTTTACAAATTTTGTTACAACAATAAATGCTCAGCATGATGGCCATCGTTTTCAGCTACTATTTGAAATCTTAAGATAGCATGTTCCACCGTTGACCGCAGTGTGTTCTGGGAAATGTTAAGAACATGTCGTGAAATACTGTCTTTGAGATCAGGTAAAGTTTTTGGTTGATCACAACTTATCAGCTGTTTTAAATGGCCCCAAAGCCAAAAAATCGCATGGATTGAGGTCATGCAATCGGGGAGGCCGCAGATGACGAAATTGGCGGCTGATCACACGTTCTTCTGTGAAGTGATGTTTTAGAACGTCCGTAACACAACGTGTAATGTGTGTAGGAGCTCCATCTTGCATAAAAATTATGCGTGAAAGGCACTGACGTGCTTGCAGATCTGGAATAATTTTATTCCGTAATAACGATGCATATCGCTGTCCAGTGATAGAACATGTTACTGGACCTCCAGCACCTAATTCCTCGAAAAAATACGGGCCAAGAATAAAAGACGCGGAAAACCCACACCACACGGTTACTTTTGGTGAGTGTAGCGGAACTCGTAAGGTGAAATGCAATTGTCTGTTTCCCAAATTCGGCAGTTGTGAGTATTCACCGAACCGTCCAAGTGAAAGTGGGCTTCGTCTGTCTAGAGGATATTCCAAGGCCATTCTGGATCAACTTCCAAACGAGCAAGAAATTGCAGTGAGAACAGATGTCGAGTCTCGAAATCATGTGGAAGCAATTCCTGCACAAATTGAATCTTGTATGGATAGTAACGGAGGATGTTTCGCATGATCTTCTGGACAGTTGAACGAGGCAGATCCAATGCTTCTGCCACACGGCGAACATTTGTACTAACCAGCACGTTGGATGATTTGTCCTCTTCCACCTCAAGTGCTACTTTCTCTATTGCTTCCGCAGAAACAGGTTTTTTTCCTCTTCCAGAACGAACATTCAGCGATCCTGTTTCTTCAAATTTGGTTACCATCAATCGAAGATTTTTAGCAGTCAATGGACCTTTTCGGAACCCCTTTAATGTCCGAAATTTCCGTAGAGCAACTATTGCGGAATTATCGTTTTGATAGAATAACTTTACTAACACAACGCTCGATCTGGTAAACATAATGACATTCTGATTAGCAATACCGAGCACAATGAAAATAAACTAATCTTCCATGAAAGTTTATTGCTTTTATGACAGTTGCTGTGTGACGTCGAAAAAATTTGCATATTTTCGTCTGTCTTCGTGTAAATCCTTTGAAAATTAGTCATCGAAGAAGTTTAATTAAAATTTGCAGTTCATTTTAGAGATTATGTTTTTTTAATGAGTATCAGTTATTATGTTCCCTTGTCCTGTGGATGACCTTCATTCAAAAACGCCCTCTAGTGGCGAAATTTTGAACTAATTTTTTTTATTCGCTCAAACAAATTCCCATCTTTTCTTTATGTCGTACACAACATTTTACAACTTTCTGAACAATAATTTCATCTGTAGACAATTTTGAAGTAGGGTCGTTTAATTGTGGACACCTGGTACATGTACAGAAAAAAAAGAAACGAATCTTACAGTAGTCGCATATGATGTGTAACATCTGACATGTTATCGAGGTGTAAATACGCAATACTAACTTTTTTTCCTGAAAAAAATATGAATCGGGTATGACTGGAAATAATTTTCTATCGAATAATTATATCTTTATTGAAAATTGTATTTAATTATATATATAACCAAAGGAAAAAAAATGCAATATTTTATCAAAAACAATTATTCTCGTTCAATTTGGGGAAGAGCGGAGACAATAGACTTATGATAACTAAAGTATGACACATATACTTGTGATTTCAAAGTATTTAAAAACCGATGAAAAAAAACAGCATCAATAACAGTACCACTGTTAGCAATCGGAACATTCTAATTTGTGTTCATTTCGAGCTTGAGTTCATCATTCATAAAAGCTATGAGTGACTCAGTTTTTGGCAAACTGGAGTTAAAGTTAAAATCACCACTCAAAATCAGGGGAAGCGAGTGATAATTTTTTAAAAATAGCAGAACCACCTTCGTTATATGGTAAAAGTACAAAATGCAGGAAATCTTTAATTTTGAAGTGATAACTTCTATTATTGGCCCGATTTACTAGAGAGTGAACTTGAATGAATGTCACGTTCGGGAATGTAACGCTCCTTCGGCTTTTTTCACTTGTATTTGGAAACCATGCTCCGACAAGATTGGTTCATCCCTAAAAAGAAATCACGTGACTAAAAGAGAGGGACGTTCTCCCAGGGTTTTTATTCCCTTTTCTCCCCCCTAAAGCCGAAGTAATGCTCACTCATAAACAGGTACTCCGACAATCCATTCTTCGTATTTTCTCCCCTTTATTCTTGTGTCATTATTGAATTTCCTTCTTTTTAGTTTTGAGGGTATGATATATTAAATTGATTCATTTATGCCAACATCCCTAATTATTTACAAATTTAAGATAGTTTGTTTGAAATTGGTGTTTATATAAATATGAAATTAGTGCTTTGTTTATTCTGTCAAATATTAATTAACTTAAAATATTATTAATTACTTAACCTAAAGCTGCACACATTTTATACTAATGCATCGTTATTGCTGCGCGCCCAACTGGTTATCTTATAAACTTGGAAACCATACGTTTTGGTTTTTTTGTTTCCCAAAAGATGAACAGTTGATTCAAACTTCAAAAGAGACAATCCGTAGGAAATTTAAAAATAAATCAGATGACATTTCAATAGAAGAGTATAAAGTTTTATAGTACATAGCGAGTTATTGCGTTTATAGTATAAAATTCGAATGCTACAATTACAAATATAGATTTGTAGTAGATAAAAAAAATCAATTTCGATTCAGAAAATGTCGAAAGGGCACAATATTTGAGACCTCTGGATAGAGACAGACTCTCTTTTCCGCTTAGGAACGCTAAGCGCATGCCTAGAGTGCAAAAAATTGGAGAGAGAAAAAATTAAAATTATACAGAGAATGCGTACAACCGCCTAGTACTCTGGGTTTTAAGAGACGTTTGCTGCTCTCCAGTCTTCTCCCTCTTTGTATTATTAAAAATTAAATATTATACTGAAAAATATTTTTTACCCTTTTTTTATACATATAATTGAAAAATTTATCTGTATTTACTTATATATTTAAACATTAGACTGGCGTAAGACGATTACTCGTATAGTAAATTATTTCTTGTCAACAAAATTTTTAGAAAATCAGTGAAAATATTCGGATTATTCCTGAATCAGGCAGAGTCCATTTTATTGGTAAAAATACCACCGTTGGAAAATGTTGCTTGGAAGGGTTCCCTCCTGCAAATCCCCCCAATAGAAACACATTCTTTATTTTATGACCTTCCCAAGGGCTAATAAAAAGAGGGTTGAAATGACCCTTCAGAAAATACTCTTTTTTGAAGAGAGATAGTTGACGCAATTTCAAATCAGCAAACACACACATACAATTTCTTCAATTGTTCTTCATTTTTTTAAAACTGCAAACGGTAATTATGATTTTACTTTTGATTTATTTTGTATTTTCCCTTAAAACTTAAAAAAATGTACAATTTTTTTTATCATATTAAGGTAAAATCAAAACATATATTTATTATTTGCTTTCCTTTACAAAGGTGGCAGGGAAAATAATGTTCAGCTTAATGAAATATATTTAATTTTTTTTTGTAAATTTTTCGTTTTACATCAGCTAATATTAAGACTTTTGTCTATATTTATACATATATTTCAATGCACATTTGTAATACTTTTATGTTAATTAATATTCATCAATACTGGATTTCTTTGCTTGAATACATCTTCTAAAAACACGCTTTTCTCTGCAAGAACAGTTTATAAAGATTAATTATTAGTGTAAACTGGAATTTTTTATTTTATCTGATTGAAATTATTTTACATTGAGTCAGTTTTTTCTTAGATGTGTCTTATATTCTTATGAGCCTTTCATGAGTGATATTTGTCCCTTTTTCCGGTAAAATATTAGACATCCTTCTACAGTATAAATACATAACTTTTATCTGAAAATATTTTAAGTGAGAATTATAAAAAAAAATTAATATAAATGTGGAAATATTAGTCTATGACCTAAAAAAAATAAATGTCATAAGCTTTATATTATTGACAGCGACTGCAAGTATTGCAGTATTCCTTCCTCTCGTCACGTCATCAAAAAGCTGTCTCATGTCCTGTTCCTCTCAGGGCATAAGTTTTCCTAGCTCAACTCAAACAAGGGAAACAATGATCCAAATGAAAGCACGACAAAGTACGGAATAACGCTTGACGGAGTTTTGTTAAGATATTTAAATAATTTTGAATCTAAAGTATTTATAACCTATTTCAGCTACCATAAACCCATTGTTTCTCTCTTAGAATACAATTAATTAATAAATATGTATATTTAGCAAAAAATATTACTTTATGTGTACAGACATATGAATAAATAATTTTATATGATAATACTAACATATCCCCTTGTTTTTTTTTTATTCACCTAACTAATCCCTGAAATAAAATTACAAAATTTGAAGTTACCACTTGTATCGTGTGGTCATAAGCACACACACTTTTTTAACCGTTTGATTCGAAGAAATGTCACCGAAATCACCATTTTCAAATAAGTATTCTGCCGCTGTTATGTCCCCCAATATCGTGACGAACGGATTTAGAGTCAAGGCTTGAGGGCTACTAGAGTTGGGTGAATATTAACGTCGCACTCTGTTCATCTACACGAGGGCTTTGGGCGACGGACCACGTAATTTTGAACCATGGTCAAGTGACGTGGACGACACCTGAGCAGGCACCACCTCTCCTAACTACCGCACCACACCAACGGGAGGGCCTTTCATCTCTCGACAGATTTAGCGTGCATCGCTGGCTGCCCTACATGGTGGGTCTTTAGTGGGGCTGAGAGCGAAAAGACACAGCCACGGACTCTCATTGATCAAATCAAGTAGTGCGCGCTTACGTCACATCCATCCCTTTTCACGAAATCACTCCCAACAAATATCGAGCAACCGAGAGGAAAGATGCTACACATCAAAAACCAACGGTTAAAGCTTCCGAAGAATTGATTCTTAATGTGCATACAGAAAAAAATGAAAGTCGTTTGTTACTTGGCTTCTTACAGTTGGCAAATACTCCTTTACGAAAATGCTGTAATATTTTGTCAAAGTGATTTTTGCAATGTGTGTACAGTATTTGCACTTATAAATGTTTTCTTCAAATCTTTGAAATCTGTTCGTTCTTAGCATTTCCTCAAACAATTTGGACGAGTGGAACGAGATGTCCTAAGACAGGAAATGAAGGACCAGTTTTGGTGACTCGCTGGATCTCGACAAACCGTCCTTTACCGGACTGGTTAGAAGAAAAAACGGCCATTCAAGTCCCATACAAGAACGAGGGATGCAAATTCCTGGTTATATACCCAGCTCCAAATGTTTCTCATACTAAATACGATTTCCAGGTAAAATTTTCAGTAAGGTAAATTAATTAAATCTCTACAGATTGACAGTATTCTCTTTATTATTAAATTTTTAACAATCAAGTTTTTTTTAGGACCAAACAGCTCGACATGCTGCAATATGTGAATTTTTATTCCCTGGAGACTTAGAAAGCCAGAGGGAAAGTGAGGAAACGGATCTAACTCAAACTTTTGTTTCTACTCAAACAATTTCCCACAGTTTGAGATCAAGCACTACATTGATGTCAATTCAAAGTAAATGGATTCCTTCAAACAATAAATTAATCTTAGTTTTAAAATTTATTTTTTTCTGAGTTGATTTACTCATTTCGAAAACTCTAAATGTTCAAGATAATTAAAAATAAGCAAAGGAAAGACTTTTTTTCTCGGAACATTTATTTTAAATATTCTTTGGAGATACAACACTTTTATTCTTTTACTGAGCCGAATGTTTTCATCAGAAAATTTTTGACAAAAATTTCATTTCAGCATTCGAAATACTGACTTAACTTTTTTTAACTTGGAAAGTTGGATACATCACGATCAGATTTTTTAAAGATGCATTTCAATAGGATTTAGATTTGAGTGTTAGATTTGAACTAGTTAGCACTCTGTAGAACTATCACCCAATACAAATTGAAATTTGAACTGAAGTAACAAAAGAAATAAAAGACTTAGTAATAGTTTGACATCGAATTTTAACTATTTTGAGTGCAAAGTGGGAGATTGTAAATTACGTAAGACAGTGCTATCCCAGTTCCTGACCTCATCTTGGAAGTAATGAACCTTAAGAACTGTTAACCCGGGGTTAACAACTGTCTCTCACTTGAACATCATCAAAAAGTTTCGAATTTTTGCAATGCGTACAGTCAGAAGACCCTTAACAAAAGTGAGGATTAAGTCATACTTTTAGGAATATCTATCAAAATCTGAAGAGAGATGGAGTCAATGGGCAGATTTTAGTGTCACGATAATGACAATTTAGTTTTTTTCATGGTAAATGATAACTTGGAGTTCTAGCTACTTCTATCACAAACTAGTTCTGTTGAAGGATTCCAAAGACAATTCCACAGGCTTCATGTAATTCTAAGCCAATTCTACTCCCCCTACAAACTACATACAGATGACAGCTACTTTCCGCGTGTCGTACCCTAAGGATGAATGAAGAGAGTCCAGGGATTAAACACTGAAACGAATAATATATTTGATGTTGGGAGCTCTATTTAACCATCCCATATAGATTAGGATGTTATATTCTTAAAACACGATTAAAATAAGAAGTAAGCCAGTTTTCTTTGCATATTTCATTTTAGATTACGATGATTCCCTGACATATGTTAATGCAAGCAAAATTTGGTTACACAGTCTTATACAGAGTGTCCTGAAACTCATTGTCAAGAGATAAAATGAGGGCATATCAGTTAGAAGAAAAATGAAAAAAAATTACATATCACTTAAGTGATGACTAGCTAATTTTTAAAAATGCAGAACATTGATGCTCTCCTTCACTTTATTAGGTATCGTGACCCCAAATTTTGCAGTCATTTTCTCACTAACGTAATTTTCCATAGCTGTGGTATTAATCCCAGTTAGCTAAAATAAACGTGTTTGTTTGAGTGGGAGAAAATGATGTCACCTAACTTTGATTTTCCATATAATGAAAAATATACCCTAGGCAAAAATTATTTAGTTTAGATTCCCAAAGAGTACAACGCTTACTAATTTTCTATCCATAACATTTACTGTTAAACTTTTTCCTCAGAAAGTAACTTGATTTAAAAAAATTCAATTTTAAAAGTTGAACCCAAACTAAGTAATAAATTTAAAATAAAACGGAAAACATTTTTGTAATACTCTTATGAATGGAATGTTGCAAGTGTTAACCTTATTCTTTTCAACCAATCGAATATGTTACCGAACTGCACCAAAGGATAGCTGGAGCAGTGGAAGTAATCAATTGAGCTAGTTACACCCGATTCAACCAGCGATCACTTTGAAAAAGATCAAGGGCCTGCACTCGTGTAGAAGACAAACATTTTGTTGATCAAAGTATTACAAAATTGTTTTCCATTTGATTTTTAAATTTGTTGCCTTTCAAGTATTTTTGTACGAAAACATGAGCAATAATTGTTTTTGCAAGAAAAAAAAAAACTCAATTCAACAAGGGACTCCTTTTCTGCAGACACTGTGTTAGGTCTGAAAGCGCGACTTTTATTGATTTGAACCAAACCAATAAAATAATCCCCTTGTATTTATGATTCATAGCACGGCTATGTTAGAGAAAAAACATTGTAAAATTTGCCGTGATGTCGCATTTTCTAAAATACGCTTAACCAAGTGGCATGGAATCTTTTTTTATTTTTACAACAATTCGCATCAAATGAATAACTGTAATTAAGTAAGCCTTTTTTATATGTGTGGAAACTCTAACTCTCTCTATATATATTACTCTACACTCTATGACAGTTTTTTTAAAACAGTTGGAAGAGAAAAGATATTCTTTTTGAACTGCATATTTTCCTCAACAGTGGGGTCACGAAGGGGCGTTTATTCATGCATTCAAAATGTTAATTGGGAAATGCATAAAACATTTCCAACCATTGAATTTCTTACAACGAATGTTTTAGGGAACGCCTCAAAAAATACATTAGGAAAAAACTGAAAGTGTTTATTAATTATGTGTCTGAGTGAGGTGCACACACACCACCTTCACACCACTGTGTTAATGTGAAATTTAAGTTGAGATGAATTTCTTGTAACAGACATGACATATCACCAATGCTTTTCTAATCGGAAATTTTTCGCAGACTTTATCCAATAATTCTAACGAAGAATTAAATTACTCAAAAATTTCATTGAGCATTAATTTCTTATGCATTGATTTCATAGCATTTAAATAAACATACGAAAAACAGTTATACTCTACTGAAAAACACACTTTTACATTCAAAAGAACATGGAAAGAAATACTAACTAGATAACTGTATTGTTCTTGAGCATCGAGAAGTAAATGTAACGGAGAAACATTAAAAATGCAGATTTCGGTGATGGTTCCAAGTGTCCGGGGATTGACTAATCAGACTCTGACAAAAATGAGCAATTCTATTAAATAAGTCTAAGCATTTACAAACTTTCCTATTGTATAAAGTCTGTAGTGTTGAGAAAATTCCCCAGGAAACTCAAGTGAGGGCAACGCAATTGTATCAGGTATCCTCTGGATTCGTTTGAACTTTGACCTAATTGGGAAAATGAACGGGGAAGAAAAAAATCAATGGACAAGAATCAAATGGAACGAAATCAAAAGGAAAGTCTTGTTTTTTCATGTGGAATATTTAATAAATTTATTTACCAATTGAATGGTATCGACAGTTATTTTTCCCTTATATCTTCCTTTATGAAAGTAATTCAGAAAAACATTGAATTAGTTACAGTGATTTATTTAAACTTTCCCATGGTCTTGGAATAATTACATTTCTAGAAAATTAATGCTTGATGTCCATTGCAAGAAATTAATGATGTAAGAGTAACATTTAAGAGGTCTGCTACCAAAGATGTTTCTAAACTTTCCCTAAATGGGGTTTCTATTAAAATATATCAAGTATTCTTTCTTTTTTCAATCAATAGACAAGCATATTTAATAGAATATATTTCTATGTTCTTCAGGTAAGACATCGAAACCTACTGAAAGCTTACGCTGGTCATCTTCGAAGGGTCAGACCCCAAAGGAAGTTACACGTGTTGGAACAGAACCATACCTAATGACGTCAACACCCAGCCCCGATAGAGATTCAATTGAGGAGTAAGTTGTATTCTCTAGTTAAGCCCCCAATGGACGCGGCTGAGTGCATATATATATATTCACGGGTCTCATAGAAATACATATTTATTATTACGAACATTTCGAAAAGAAATGCTTAGTAAAATGTTTAGATAACACAAACCAAAGTTATTTTGGTGTTTCATAAAATCTCGACTCAGAGAATTTTTTTTCTCCTGCAGAATTTCCAATTTTTATTCTTTGTTTTGTCTTCATTGAAGTCTATATTTTCCAAATCTTTTTCAATTCAACTGAGGCCTTCTGTCAAATTCCCAACGCTGTCATTCCATCTTCTGATTGAATTGGGTGGACTTCCTTGTGCATTTCTATGAGCTTGTCCATTTTCAGCTCCTGACTGTGGACGTTCCTGAACTCGATCTAGCAGCATAATTATTATTTCATCTTTTTTATAAACAACAGTCCATTTGTTATGAAGCTTTTATGTACTTACACTCTACTAATTGTGTGACTCTTCTAATTCTGGAAAAGAATGAAATGATTGATTTTTTTCGAATTCTTCTTTGGAAATTCTTCTTGGATTGAGCGTTGTAAATGTTGAGGTCTCTGTTTAGGACATTCGGTGGCAGGATTTTGGGAAATGTTCCAGAAATAAAGTTTTGCTAACTGAAACGCTTTAAGGGCATTCCTGTTTCCTCCTCGGCTTCTATGTTTCTTCGTATTGTATCACCAGCAAAGTATACTTCACAAACCTAAAGTTCAAAATAAATATATTGTTATGATCGACAGAAAAGATTGATCTCAACTAACAAAAATTGCTCTAATAGTTTGATTTTTTGTCATTTTGAATGGAATTTTTGTTGGAAATACCAAAATAATTTTGTTACAACAAAAAAATTTTGACAACGCTTTTATACAAAATTCGAACAAAATTTTGTTTTCTTCTCTTTTATTTAATGAAATTTTTGTTTATTTTGCCAGCTTATGGTTGCCATTAAAGCAAATTGATGCAATGAAATCCTTCATGTCGGGAAACCACGCAGTCAATTCAAACAATTCTAGAAACGAAACTCAGTATTGTCACTAAAGGCTTGGAAATCGGTACTCACTACCTCTAAATACAGTGCCTTCTCCGTCACTTGATGTCGTAGCAATCAAACTTCAGGCACCAGATTTGATTTTAACGCTGAGCCGTGTTTATCTGTTTTCGGCTTATTCTTACACCTGTATTTCTCCTTACTTTTAAAGTCATCCTAATAGTTCAGATATCAACTAGCTTTTTTGTGAATGTATTATGTATTTTCTATTTCTCATATTAAAATACAAAATAATTAATAAATGGTTGCTTATGTCCATATTTACAATGGCTATGAGCTATGCATCATAAAAAAAGGGTTACTTACACACTATTACACAAAATATATTGCGCACAAAAATATTTGTTTGCAAGAGCAAAAACATTAGACAGTTTTTGTCTCATTAGCAATGCTTGTTTTGGCTCATTTTTAAACACATAAGTTTTATTACAGCTACAAAATATTTGTTTGATAAACAAAACGCTATTGTCATTATAGATAAACAAAAATGAATTACCAATGTTTATATAAGAAACTCAAATGTCTTATCGAACAACCTATCAAAGTTATCAGCAGACTTTTATAGTTAATATATCACAATTTCTATAAATAGAAAAAAGTTAAATAACTTACCTTTGAACACTTTGATGGAACAAAATCTTTTGTGCATGCAGCTTTAATCTATTTTCTTCGAAGAGGGGGTCCTTTTTTCAAATGTAAACATTTGGATTGCTGTAGTACCTATAATTGCAATTGCAATTCGGAGCTACGGACGTGTAGACATAATTTTTCTTTACTTATCAAACTTTATTATTCTCTCAGAATCGTTAAAAAATGTAGAAAGCAGCAAACAACACAGCTATAAGCACCATAATCGCGTAGGCAAGTACTGGTTTAAAACAAGCAGGTTTTCTATACCTACTATGTGTGACGTCACAAGCCTCTCTCATTTCAGTAGCCAGGCCTTGTATCCCGGAGGTATTGGGTGGGTTGAGTTGTCCTGATAGGATGTTTACCCCAACTGACATATGAAGGGCTGGGGATTCATCTCCTATATATACATAGTAAAATAAAATAAAATAATAAGAGACAATATATATATATATATATATATATATATATATATATATATATATATATATATATATATATATATATATATGTCAGTCCCCAGGCCTGCTGGTAAAATGAGGAGGGCATCATCTCTATAAGAAATCTTTATTTCGCTTCAATCACATAAAATCCAACATGGCGGCCCTTTGGCGCGCAACCGAGTGGTACAAAAGACAACATTTTGGCGAGGAGTCACCAGCTAAGTCCTTTCGAGTATGCATTCTCCTTCGTCAGCGCTCGTTCCACCTTTAAATAGGCTTATTTATCCACAAATCCTTACGCGATGGTAAAGAGTTCGCTCTATTTTCCTTTATTACTTCCTTAATTTTGAATCTAAACTTTTCAAACCTGACATATATATTGTCTCTTATTATTATACCTAACCTATTTAAACCTAACTAAAGTTTTTATCCACAATATCTTAATTTAATGCAAACAAATAGTAACAACTATGAAGTAAATTTTCTTGATATAGAAATTAAATTAAAAGATAATGTTATAGTTACTAATATTTTTTATGACAAAAGAGACGAATTCAAATTCAATATCATAAAAGTACCTCATTGGGAGAGTAATGTGTGTGTTTCTATATATATTCAGAAATATTATTATTAATTGCATACAACGCAATAAATTTCTTCTTTAAAAGAATCAGAAAAAAATAAATCATTATAGACATTTTACAACGTATTGCTTAATTCAAAAATACCCAATGAATTTTATTAATAGTTATTTTAATAAGCAAATTCTAAATAGTAAGGATTAAAATTCTTTAGAATATTAATAGTTTATAATTATAAATTTATCATTTTTCCTAGGTAGATATAGTTACCTCAATATTCAAATTTTTGATAAAATTACTTACTCTCTTAGTTTTATTTTAACCGTAGTAATTTTTTTTCAGTTTATAATCGTAGTGTCCCTCAAGTAATCGTAGTATTAATGCACACTATATTTAGTCATTTTATTTCTATTTTTTTCATACTTTTGCTAATTCAGCCCTTCCCATGCTTTGAATTTGTATTTAGGTCTAGAATCTGGCAATAACTTGTTGATTGTACGCAGATTTAGTGCGTGCAATGTTTTGGTAAGTTACCTTATTCTTGCAATGGATTGAGATATTCCATCCATTATTTTCAATAGGTTTTTGCTCAATATTATTAACAGAAAGGGGAAAGGTTGACTGGCCAAAAAGCATGTTAAACTCCATTTTTATATAAATTATTTTATACGTAAGAGCTGTCCTAAGTCAGCAATGTTTATAATACTGTAGCATCCATATATTTTCAGTTCTATTCTATCCTTTCTAAAATCTTTTGGGACTGGTTCTCTTACAATTTCGGTTTTTTTCAGTTGTGATGATTCATCTCTCTATAGTAGATAATTTTCACTATTTACAGGGTGGTCCCCAATTCGTGGTACACATTTTAAGGGTAGGTACAGAATATTGTGTAACAATTATTTTTTGCATAGGAAAGTATGGGCAAAGTGACGCGGTGAGGCAAAAAATAAGAGACGAAAGGAAAGACCAAGTGTTTATTGAAAACGTCTTTGATAAGTGTAGTCTTTACCATAATTGCTCATATCTGTTCAGTACATGAGCTATGAAGTCCACTCTGCTGTACCACCCACTGGCAGTCAGAGAAGATAGTCTGCCACATTTAAAGCTTGGACTCGCTGAAAATCAAAGAGGTGGAAGGGATTGTCGACCAACACTTTACAAATTGTCTCACACTTTCGTAATGAGCAACAGCTCTTGTATTTCGATCTATCAGCTACAACGATCAAATTGCTTTCTTCCAGTCTAGGACTGAGTACAGCTCTTCGTCGACCAGCATCATATCTGGTAACGTGGAACGAACGTGTTTCCCGAAGTTGAGGATGCAACTGCTGAGAAAAATTCAATGATACGGCGATCAGGAAACTGCGTGATACATTCGTAGCTCATCTCTGATGTTACCATTTTCTCGGCCGTACATGTAATACATGTTTGCATTTTCTGCATACATAGTCTTTTTTTTTCTGCGTACGTAGTTGTCAGCACAATTGCGAATGGCGCTTTATCCTACTGAGATGCAGCATGTTCCATGACAGAAAGACATCGAATTCCTCCTACCAACAACGCAACCGACCGATAACTCCATTTCTCTTTTCTTTTATTTCTCCTGGTTGCGCCTCACCGCGTCACTTGCGCTTATACATTCCTATGCAGTGAATGATTAGTACAATGTCCTGTATCTACCCTTAAAGTTTGTACCATGAATTCGGGACCACACTGTATATATATAAAGGAGGAAAGTGACTTGACTTACTCACACACTCACCATGAAATCTACAGAGCTATTAAATATATTGTTGTTCTTTTTGTGAAATTACTTCCACTCACACACAGGTATCTTGGGATAGCACATTTATTGATACATAAAAACGAAAAACGATCACGAGTACGGCACACAGCATGTCTGACTCAAAAGCAAACAGCGACCGGTCAGCTAGTCAGCTCTGTAGAAGAAATGGGTGAGAGTGAAGCGGGAAGAAGTGCGCGTGGGCGGGTCTCACAGTTATCCTTCCGCCAGAAAAAATAGTTCACTCGCTTCACCCCAATATACCCCTGCTGCGAGTGAAACATTTTTTCAAACAATACAATCATTATAGACATATACACAATACACATAAAATATAACAATAAACACAGTGACATAAAATCAAGAGAGTAATGTAATTTTTTGCATTGAATATTCCAACTTTTCTATATTCATGGCTTTCGTAAGGAAAGCTGCAATTAAAAACTCTGTTTGGATATATTCTAATTTAATTACAATATCTTCAATTAAATCCTTTATAAAATGAAAACGTAAGTTCATATGCCTTGATTTATTTGAAGAACGGGTACCCTTAATTCACTGAATTGCTGCTTGACTATCTGAATTTAAAGTTACAGCATTATTTATAAATTGTTCACATTTTAATTCAGTTAACAAATTTACAGTCCAAATTATATCTTTACAAATTTCAGAAATGGATAATAACTCTGCTTCACATGTTGATAAACTAACACTCTTTTGTTTACGACATTTCCATAAAATTAATGAATTACCTAGTAAATCTACACCTCCAGAAAAGGATTTTCCATTTTCTGCATTTCCCCAACTAGCATCTGAACTAGGATTTAAAACAGCAAATTCTTTTTCATAAAACAATTTTTTAATTTTTGAGCCCATCAAATATCTTAACACTCGTTTAGCCAAATTATAATGTCTCTTCTCTGGATTATGATTAAATTGGGATAAATAAGACGTTACAAAAGAAATATCACGGCGAGTTCTATAAGCTAAATATAAAAGTTCACCAATTAATTCCTGATACATAGTAATATCAATAAATTCATTTGTAGAGGGAAAATTTTTGTCTTCCCCCTTCACAATTGGAGTTTTGACACTTTTACAATTTTCTAAATTATGTTTGATTAATAATTAATTAATGTAGTCACACTGGGATAAATAAATACCATTTTCACATTTTTCAATTTCCATGCCTAAAAACTTATTAGTTTTGTTTTCAACCACTTCAAATACATTTTTAATCTTACTAACAATATCTTCATACATTTTATCATTGTTACAAAAAATAGCTAAATCATCTACATACATATATAATACAAGAACCCTTTGATTAACAGATTTAATAAAAACACAATTATCAGAGCTAATTGTTTTAAACCAAAATTTTCTAATTCACACCCTTTATTTTCATATACCAGTTTCTACCAGACTGTGGCAAACCATAAATACTTTTTTTCAATTTACAAACTTTATCATCTCCAATTAATTTTTCATAACCAGGAGGGGGAAACACATACACCGCCTCCTCTAAATCACCATATAAGTATGAAGTTTTTACATCAAAGTAATTAACATTTAACTTTAATTTAGCTGCAAGTGCAATTAACAATCGAAAAGATTCAATATTTACAACTGGTGAATACGACTCTGAATAATCTATGTTTTTAATTTGATTAAAACCAGCTGCTACAAGCCTTGCTTTGTATTTTATATTTTTCCCAGCATCATCTTGTTTTAAGCTATATACCCATTTAGTTTTATTAATTTTGATTTCGCAGGTTTTTGTACAATTTCCCAAACTTTATGTTTATCTAACGAATCTAATTCATTCTCCATTGCTAATTTCCAATTTTTCCAATTAGCACTATTTACTGCCTCGAAATAAGAGTTTGGTACATTATTCACCAAATGGACAGACATCAGCTTAGATTTTAGTCTTTCCGATCTTCTAACAGGGATTTCATTTTGCACATCATTCAATTCAAGTACAGGAATTAGGATTCTGCCTGTCCGAGGTGATGACGTGGTTTAAAGGGGAATTGAGTTATCATTCTCAATTGCTCCAGGTCCATTATTTATATCAAAATTATACAACACTCCATTCTCTGTATTTTGATTAATTTCGTTTCTTTCGGGAGAGACTTCAAAAAACGAGTCAATATCCCACACACACACATGTTCCATTTTCAATCTCATCTAAATAATTACTACCTTTTAAATTTTCATTAAATTTAACTGATCTCTCCTCAATTACTTTTTGATTTTTAATATCATAAATTCGATATCTCCTCCTTTCTCTAGCATATCCTAGCATAATTCCACGTCTTCCTGGAACTTCAAATTTATTTCTCAATACTTTTGGAACGTGAAAATAGGCCACACAGCCAAATTGTTTGAGATAATTTAATTTTGGTTTATTACCTGTCAAAATTTCTAATGGGATCCCCCCCCCTTTTCGTGGTGTAACATTAGATACTTGAGTACTACAATTAATAGTTTCAGCCCAAAATTTTAAAGGAAGTTTACTTTCATATAATAAAGATCTAGCTCTTTCTAGAACACGGTTGGCTCTTTCTGCCTTGCCATTTGATTCACTATTGTATGGAATAGTTTTTTCATGAAATATTCCTGAATTAGCCAGGTAAGTATCTAGTTGCTCATTTACAAATTCTAACCCATTATCAGTTCTTATCTTTTTAATCCTTTTTTCAGTTAAATTTTCATATTTGGCATTAAATTGAGAAAATATATCAAACACTTCATATTTATTTTTTAAGATATAAGTAAAGTACATGCCAGAAAAATCATCTACAATTACGATAAAATATTTTGCACCACCATGCGATTCGATATTAATTGGACCACACAGGTCTCAATGGAGCAACTCAAGAATTTGTGAGCTTTGATATATATCAATACTATGATGAGTTCTTCTGGTTACCTTACTTATATCACAAGTTTCACATGTGAAATTATGTACATTATCAATATCAATATAATCTTTCATTTTAAAAGCATATATTTACAATTTAAATGACATAACCTGTTATGCCAAATTTCATAATTATTAGTAGATTGGTCAGAAATAAAACACTCAGAATTATACATAGGTTCTAATTTAATTTCTAATCTACCATTATTTTTAAATGCTTTAGTTATTAACTTATCATTTTTATCATATATCAATACACAATTATTTTCTGATTTAATCTTACAACCTTTATCCATTAAACATGTTACAGACAGTAAATTACACCTTAATTGAGGAACATAACTGATATCAGTAATTGTTAGATTAATAGAATTACAATGTTTTGTACTCACAGTTTTAGCTGAAACGTTTACAGTTCCTTGGCTCATCATTTTAGAATTTTTATCGGCTAAGTAAATGTCCATCACTTCTGGACTAATATTCTTGAACCACACAGATTCTTTAGCCATATGACAGGATGCACCACTATCCAGGATCGAGGTATTGTCACAAAGTTTTTCTTCTCGATGGGAAGCTGTAAATACGTGTCCATTTCTAGACGAATTGTTTCTTTCGCTTGTACTTGGAGAGTTCTTGTTTCTATAATAACAATCCTTTGCTAGATGATTTGATTTTCTGCAAATATAACATAGTCTTATTTGTTTTTTACTTTTTCTCCTGGAATAAAATGCTTCAACATTAATTCCATCCATGCGAGTTTTGATTGGCTAATTTAAAGTTGTTTCTTCTACCCTTAGAATTTGAAGAACTTCCTCCATACTTTTTCCTCTTTATGTTTTTAAGATATCGCGCACTTTGGAGAATTTTCCATTTAATCCTCTAACGGATCAATTCCCTCGGCATTACGTTGAATCCTTAGTCGAAATCTCCCGCGCTCTTGCAATATAATCTCCTACAGTTTCGCCATTTTTCATGCGGATGTGCTTGAGTTCATTGCCAGCGTCAATTTTTCGGTCTTCGCCTTGGCCGAGGAAAGACGCTCTAACTTATCCCATAGCACTTTAGCGTTGTCTTCTGCCGCGAACTGTAACGCTTGTTCATCTGCGAGCGATAACTTAATGTATGCAATTGCGTCTGAGTTTTTCGAAAGCCACTCAATCTCAACCTTACGGGTAAGGTCTTCAGGTTTTTCGTTTAAGATTAGAGAGTCTAATCTCTTTAAGCTAAGGGCAGCTTTCATCTTAAGCTCCCAAATAAAATAGTTTGTTCCGTTTAAATCGGGAATAGTTATTTTATCCGTTGTAGGTAGAAAGGTTTAAACGTTCACAAAGTCAACTAACACATCACACAGATTAACCACGCTCTGCTATCACTTGTTATTCTTTTTGAGAAATTACTTCCACTCAGGTATCTTGGGACATCACATTTATTGATACATAAAAACGAAAAACGATCATGAGTTTGGCACACAGCAAGTCTGACCCAAAAGCACACAGCGACCGGTCAGCTAGTCAACCCCGTAGAAGGAATGCATGGGAGTGAAGCGGGAAAAAGCGCGCGTGGGTGGGTCACACAGTTAGCCTTCCGCCAGAAAAAATAGTTCACTCGCTTCACCCCAACAGATATATAACCAACCGATAACTCCATTTCTCTTTTCTTTTATTTCTCCTGTTTGCGCCTCACCGCGTAACTTGCGCTTATACATTCCTATACAATAAATGATTAGTACAATGTCCTGTATCTACCCTTAAAGTTTGTATCATGAATTCGGGACCACCCTGTATATATATAAAGGAGGAAAGTGACTTGACTTACTCACACACTCATCATGGGATCTACAGAACTATTAATGATATATACTTGAAATTTTGGTGGCAATTTTCATTTGCTTAGTAGAGATCCGCAAAAAAGAGCGGAATTTTCTGTAATCGATTCCCAGGGAATGTTGAGAGGTCATTATAGGTAAATATTCTTGTTTTTAAGGTATTAAATTTAAAATATTTGTTAAACATGTTTGTTTTCTTGAGTAGACATCCGCTAAGAACGATTTTTGCGAAATGAACCCCCAAAAGAGTTATTACAGGTATTATAGATTAAGAAAATTACCTTTTTTAACAATGAGACCAACAGGCTTGAAATTTCTTAAGCATGTTGTTCATATACAGTAAAAACACGCTAAGGGAAGTTTTTTGAAAATCAACCTCCAAAGGGGCAGTGGTAGCGTTAGAAACAAAAATTTTCATTTTCCAACTATAAGACCTTCGTACTTAAAATTTTAATAAGTAGAGATTCATAAAGAACAAGTTTAATGGGTACCAACCCCTAAGGAGTATTAAGTGGGTGCTGCAGATAAAAATTTCCGTTTTTTTAAAACTTATTAGCCGTACCGATTATTTAATTGTGCAAACATGTTTCTTTTGTTGAGAAGAGAACAATTTTTCTGAAAGTCCATCCCCTTGGGATTTGCGGTAGCGTTAGAGTAAAAAATTCCTGTTTTTGAACTATTAAGTCTACAGACTAGAAATTTGGCAAACATATTACTTTTGTAAAATAGATATTATCTAGAACGGGCTATGCGAAATCGACTCCCAGAAGGAGCTTGGGAATTACAATAAAAAATTACTGATTAAAAAATTTCTCTTTTTCTTAACTCTTTATCTACCGTCGGTACTTATAAGTACCACTCAATTTAAAATTTCATAGAATAACCATTTTTTCGAATACTCTGACGATGCTTTGCAGGAATATTCTTTTAAATCCACTCTTCCAAGATATATGGCAGCACGGGTTCTATGATGAGTATTTTAGTGGGGAAGGCGAATAGTTTTATAGCAGAAAATGCGTTTTCGGCTTACGGCGTTTTCAGCGGACTGCGAAGATTGCTCCGAAAAAATAGTTCATGTCAAAAGGTAAGTGTCTTATTTTTTTATCTTAATTAAGACCCTAGAAAACGATTTGACTCTTTATTTTAAGTGTGTATAATTAATTTGACAGTGGAATATCTTTAGTTAATTAATTAGCTCTAACTAATAAACTTATTCAAAGTGGAGTATTTTGTTTATGCATATACTTTAACTTTCAATAGAGTGATGCGAAATAAATAAATAAATCAATTGTATGAACCAAACTGCAGTAAATCATTATGCGGTAGATAAAGGGTTAATCATTTGACTTAGAGACCCCTAAAAAAATGGATTTTGTGGCAATTGCCTCTTGGGGGATGAAAATAATATTTCTCTTTTAGAAATTCAAGTCTTGGCTATGAGTAACTGAATACAATAAAAGGCGCACTGCTTAGACATGGAACTTGCGAACAATATCCATCATTCATTACACTACGAAGCAGACGGCTACATTATGTACCGAATATTTATTTGGAGTTGAATTAATAACAATTCTTAGGTACAATTACAGAACTACTTATGTCATATCATTGTACAAATGTTGTACAGAAATTTTAATATTTGTCTATTTATTTATTTGAAATTCATAGAATTTATCATCGTATCGTTTCCAAATTTTGATAGCAGCTTCATTGATATTTTAATGGAACCGCGTAAACCACCAAGACTCTATTCTAAATGCCGTGATATAAGATTCCCACTGATGCTTCAACAGATTTCTGCTTTGGGTGACATCCTTTGATTTAGCAACGTTGGAGGGATTTATACTAATGAAAGAAAAAGTGTGTTGATGATGCAGCACAAAAAACAGAATGACCCAAACACGTGAAATCTGACATCAAAACTATGGGTCATGATGTTGTGGACCTCTAGAGGTTTTTTTGAATTCGTTTTAGATTTTTTTTAAAATTTCAGTTTTTAAGCGATTTCCTATGGCTTTGGCGATATGTCACTCCTACCTCGAAATTTAATATTTTATACAGTTTTTTGAGGATTGTTGGATACTTTTATTATAATTATATATATTTCTTGCTGTATTTATCTATTTTTTTATTCTTTGACACAATTATTCTTCGAATAAATAGTTTTCAAAAAACTCTTCCTTCAATTACAGCTCTCTTGATTTGGCAATAGGTTTTTTACTTAGAATTCTACCTACCCTGCGATATTTTTACGAAGCAAGGTTACGAAGCAATATATATATATATAATTTGATTTTTATATTCAAAAAGTTTTTACACAAAGAATTGCTTTCATTTGTAAGTTTTAGTTACACTAATTTGATATCAGTGCCATTTTCACTCTAATAATTTCCCACTATGATTTAAAAATTTCATCTTATAATTTTTTTATCGTCTCTCAATTCTTGCCCTTTTTCAATTCCCTCTTGCAAAGAATGAGCGTACTAGCTAGAATATATGTACAAAGTCTGTTAAAAAACTACCCGTTCTTGAATTTTTCCACGCACAGTAGATATTCTAAAGCGGTGACACTGTACATAGAGGGAGGTGACAGCTTAATGCGTATGCTTGAATTTTCCCCCCACATTCCAGTGTATCATTTGTTTCCTGCAGGCAGTCGAGTGAGGTGTTGTTCGTCGGAATTTTAAGGAGGAATTAACGACCTAAGCAATGATACTGCATCAAATTTTGTCAAAATCAACAATTCGTAAGATTCAGCAAGTCTTTAGAGGTGGTTTAAGGGCAGTTGGAAATCTAAAATCTTATTTTTTTACGATTTGAGATTTTCACATTTTTAAATTGTATAACGTTTCTAAAAATACCTTACTTTAACCTCTAGGGTAATTAGAAGCCCTTAAAACCTGTTTGTAAATAATCGTTGAAACTGGGACACGCCCATTTGAATGGCGAAAATGAAAACAAAGTATTTCGTTTTTACTTAAAAGTTGAACGTCTGATATAAACCAAAACATGTATCTTTTATTGTAAATTGAGTCTTTTATTTTTTTTATTTCCTAGCCGATTAAAAGTCTCACTGTATACATTAAAATCAATTTATCTCAAAATGTAAATTTAGATGTTCGATGTACCTTGTCTGAGAAACTACTGTTACAGGTATGTAAATTTTTCATGATATATTTATAATGATGGCTAATGTATACTGAAATGAGCTTTTTGTAAGAAACTCAAAAATTTATTTTTTACAAATTTTTTTATGTGAAAAATGGGTCAAATTTCACTATGTCTGATAAAATATTTTATAAATTATGAAAAAATTCAAAATTATAGCTGAAAGTTCATTTTGGCATAATGAGAAAGGTGTACTTTAATTGTATGAAAAATTTCAAACATATACATTTAACAGATTTTGAGGGAAGGTCCATCCAAAACAGCCAATTTAACATTGTCAGTCTAGAATGAGAATGATTTCCTTAACCAATTCAAAAACAGCCGCATTTGGGTAGAGAGTGACAAGCGTTCTGGAAGGCCACAAATAGCTTGAAATGTTGTTAAAAAAGTGGAAAATGTGATGATGGAAAACCTTTGACCATATAAGTTGAGATAAGTGTTCATGAAATTTTGTGCTGTCATTAAATTTGTTTCTATGCCGTCTTGCACAGGACACTCTCAACTTTTGGCAGTTCCCGAAAATGAAAATGAGCAGAGGAGATAATGCACAATTCCCTTAGAATAATGCCCTTGGAAGGAATGTGGGTCAAAATAAAGAATGTCTATAAAAATGTGAATTATCTTTCCAAGAAATTAACGATTCTATCAAATGTAACCAAGCAACAATGATGTGGTAGCAGGTGGGAACAACCGATTGATGCACCCATTGCATCAGACTCGTCTCATCAGTACCCGTGATGACAGGCATTTTGTGCAAATGGTGTGAGGGACCGCTCTGCCACTTATGAAATCATAACACAACAAATACGGTCTGTTGCACAGAAATCGATGCCCTCACGTTCTATTCAATTTGTAACGCAGTGGAAAGTCCGTAAGACGTCCATTGGTGGGATTATCTTTGTTTTACAGGCATCTGCAATGGTGTTTTGATCAACCCAACCGGCAACCAAGATTGCAACTAAATGGTCCGACATTGTCTTTACAGACGAATCATGCTTCTTCATGTGGCACCACGACAATTATACTAGAATCTGGGGACACCATGGAGAGAGTTGCTTTACTGTTTCCTTATGCGGGTTATTGGATATCTCTGTTGCATCTTCATAGTGGGCATTACGAGCACAATTAACAGCCAGCGCTACATCGGATCAATTTTCAGTAATGTGTATAGTTAGCACATACATGAGCTGCATTACCCAATAAGGCATCCAAAATCTCTACTCTATACCGAATCGTTCAGTAATGACTATTTCCACTTTTTGTAGCATTACTGATTTCATCACCTTCCTCGCTTCACTATATTTTCGATCATTTCATTTTTGCGCGTGTTTAGTATTATTTCTCTCATTTGGCTTTGACATCTTCCTGGTTGTTCTATTTTAGACGGTCAGCAGTACAAGATGTATCAGTACAAACAAGCCATACATGGTCGAAAACGTTTTCCTGGTTCGATTTTGGCAACACAAGACATATGGGCCATGAATAAGCGGCATATTTATTATTCTTAGAGCAATAAATTGGCCGAGAAGTCTTAGGCTGGTGTCGCGTTAGATGGCGATACGTAAACCCAAGTATTGGTTGTCCAGTTCGTTGGCTCGTTCGATCGCCAGACCTCACTTTCCTTGATTACTTCTTATGGGGTTACGCCAAGTCACTGGGTCCGAAACTCCCGTTAACAGTGCCGAGGAACTTGTGAGCACCGCAGCAGCTGTTGGTGAAATCCGGGACACACCCTATATTTTCTGTTTCCCAGGAAACATGTTTGGGGGGGGGGAGGAACCCCAATTTTATTGCCTTGAATGGAAGCATTCGGTTTTTAAATTTTGTCTAGATCAGGACTCACGGTCCAAGATGGTGCCAGGTAGTTTCCTAATTTTTGTGTTTCGTGTTATGTGTGTGGGCATACTGTGTGCAGCTGACTTACAAGTTCAAAATTATTTAATAACCGATGCTCGTAATTCCTCAAAGCTTTCAATAAGGAAATATTGTTATTTGATATATTGCCAACTCTTACAGACAATAATGCTCAACATTTTTAAATAACTTCCCAAAAAACAATCTAGGAATTTCTCAAAACAAGCTAAAGAAGTAACTGCACTAGATAATCGTTTCTCGGAATTAGCAAAATTTGATTGAATGTTTGAAATATTTTCATGCCCGTTTCACGTTGATGTGAACAGTGTTTCTGAAAAATGGAACTAATTGAGTTATAGTGTAACAATAAGATGAAATACATTTTTGCTTCCACATCAAAAATGAATTTTTACTGTACTTATATTATATCCGAGGAGTGTTCCAACTTAGGATATTTTGCACAATGTCTTGTATGGGTTTTGCGGTCCTCATGTGTTCGTGAAACGTTTTTTTTATTTTCGTAAAAGGAATTTACAGAAATAAACATGCACTTTATTAACTTATGCAATAAAAAAAACTAGCTATGAGATGCAATGTCAAATAAAAAAATTGATTGTTAAAAACTAAGTGAAGGAAATGATAAATATAGCTTTAATCAAGATTCGAAAATGTTGATTCTATTTAATCATAATACAATAAGGTGTGATTCATTCTGTATTTGTATTCCAAATTTTAAGGCATGATTATCAAAGGTATGGCTTACTGTAACGTCATCCAATTGGCCTGTGATAGATACCTTTATAGTAGGCCATACTTGGTCTAGATCAGAGTTTCTCCCAAACTTTTCTCTCATAGATCACTTGATATGTTTTCCAGTGTGGGGTAGAGCCTTCTTAACTAATATTGAAATTTTGCAAAATAGTCAATTTGAAAGCTTTTTGACAGCTTCTATTGTACTTTAAAAGATTTCAATTTCTGACCGAAATGCAGTGAGAAAAACTTGAAAGCACATGTTGATTTTAAGCATTGATTATTTCCATTCAAAAAATCTACTACAAAAATAACTGAGCAACAAAACAATGTTTTCAGTGAGAGGGATGTGAATCTGATTCCTTAATAACTAATATTTGGCATCCATTTCGTTAGGTTTCACCCTAAATCTCCTCCCGTTCGTAGTGTCTCTCTGTTTTTTTGCAACCGAAATAAAAACTCCTTTTCTCTAGGAAAAGTTTCTCACGAAATTTCATAATTCGTGAAAAATGACGTCTTCTTAAAACCGTTCTCAGATCTTTGTTAATACCAATCAGTTCCTCTTGTTAATATTTTTTTTTATTCAAGGCAGATCAAATAATTCCCCTGCACCACAAGTACAGAAGAATAAGATAAATAAAATAAAAAGTACATCACAAAATAAAAGTTACAAAATAAGGAAACAACAATAAACAAACGAGTTATAAAGACAAAAAGGACATAACAATATAAAAAAAAAAAAGCAATTACGTAACAAAAACAATCAATCAAGTTACAAAAACAGAGAAATGAAAAATTTACAAAATGAGCTTTACTTGAAATAAGTTCAAAAGAATCCAGTTGACTTTAAGAGCATTTCTCTCATGCCTTTTCTTTCTTTCTTCAAGTTTGAACAAAAAGCTTTGCTCACCACCCACATTGCAGTCACAAAATCTGTTTAAAATTACCATTGTGTGATTTGTAAAGAAGGGATCGTAAGACAGTCTTTGTGTGTGAAAAAATTTCTTTGTCAGAAAAGTTGAAGCTGTGTGATTGCGTGTACTGAGTATTCTAAAATGTTTTTTCAGCTTTTACTTGTAGAACGATTTTTGGATATTAATTGATATTTCAATCCTCTGTTCGCGTGCGGTTGCAGATTCTGCCAACTCTTTCGTTTCCAAAAATTCCAGTATGGCCCCGAACAAAATTTTAAAAAAAGAACACTAGAATATGTGAATCCTTAAGAATTTTAAGATTCTTTTGAATTTTGTTTAAGAATATTATTGCAAGATGAAATGTTTCGTAGAGTTTCTAAGTAAGAAAGAAAAAAATCTGAACAAATTAAATGTTTATAAGGGACTTTACGCTGCGTGATCCATTTTATAGTATGGATTTTTCAAAGTTCGGGATTAAAAACAGTACATTTATCGTGTTCAAATTCAATACCATTATAAAAAATTACAAATGCAAAACCAACTCGATTGTTTATTTTGCTTATATTAGTAAAGCAAACAAATGGTTAATTTTCATCGACCCTATTCTCGGGTGGATGACACTCCATTCTGAAGGACGTGGGAGATCTGAAAGAGGAACTAAACAGTCCTAGCTAGACACAGCACAGACGAAGATAGTTTTTCAAAAGTAATAGATTGGAAGATAAAGTTATGAATTGGAGGAAAGCCAGAAATTACAAAAACTGATTCATAATTAATAGTACGATAGTCACAAATAGCACGTAGTAAAATGCGTCTCTGGATACGCTGTAGAAACTTAGAGAAGACCTTGTTAAGAGAAGGGCCTCAAATTCTTATGTAATGAATGGCACAACCCTTTGATTGTAGATCAGAGCATTAACATTGGAACTAATACAATAAGTGCTACGATCAATACGATTTAATCCTTGTTGCAATTTACGACATTTCTGTAAAACATAAGCTATATGCTTTTCCAAGAAAACTTATTATCAAGAAGTATAGTCCTAAGTACTAAATTTTTTCTACTGAAGCCGAAGGGAAACCATCCAAGAGCAAATGAGAAGAAAAAAAGACGGGTGTTCCTGTTTCCTAATAAGCATTCCACTGGATTTAGCAGGATTCAACTTGAATTGAAATTGCTTTGACCGATCAGAAGAGAGATTTAAGGAAAATTGAGCACGCTGAAAGATTGTAATAGAATTATCTTTACCCTGGAAGCAGAGTAAAATATCGTCAGCGAAAGCGATAATTTCCAAGAGGAAGAAATACTAAGCTTAGAAATAAGATGATTAAGAATAATATTCTAAAAGATTGGACACGAAACGGAATGTTGGGGACAAGTAGACGAATGGAAGCAATGGACTTGGGACTTTGAAAAATTCTGAAATAAGAGAATACATATGGATGCAAATGCGTGGTCGAAAGCCTCATTGATGTCAAGAAATATAAGAATAGTAAGTAAAATGTTCCTTTTTGAGCAATTTCGTTGAGTCACATCTTTGGAGCTTAGCATTGATGACTGCTAAGGAACCAACAAGTTCTATTAATAAGAAATCTCTCCAAGCACTTTCCTAAGATGCTAATGGATCTGTAAAGGAGGAACTGGAGCTTTTTCATCCTTTGGAATACGAATCACGTGAGCGTTTTTCAGACTCGGGGGGAATGGCTCCAAATCAAGGCAAACATTAAATAGCTTGTAAAGAAAATACGGGAGCAAAAAATGAAATTCTTTTATAATTTCGAATGAAATGGTGTCAGGATGCTTATTTGGCTTTAACTTGGGGATTACAGTTTTCACTTCTTCATGGGAAAATGAGGGATCAGAATATGAAAAATGTGCTGTTCGAGAAGGTTGACGAAATCGTTTATGGTAGTTAATGTCATATTTTTCACAATCAGAAGGGAAATATTTTGAAGAATGGTGTTAATTGTTCTTGCAAAGACTTTATTAAGTTTCCATTTGGAAGTTGTATACCTATTATGTCCGTGTTTTCTATACAATTTCTGTTAACCCGAAAGTGTAGATTTCTTTTCCAAACGTTGCGGAAATCAATTGTCGAAAGGAAATTTTTCCAAGAGTTGAATTTTACTTCTAAAAGCATCTTGTAATCTTTTCTGTAACTGAGTTACACAGATTTAAAGACTTCCCTTAAAACTGCATTGCGAGCACATTCAAATTTATGTCTGGTAGCATTTTCTTTTTTCACATGTAACTGAGTTCAATGAACCACCATGGAACGATGTGAAAACCACGTTTATTGGTAGGCTTAGAAGAACCTGAAGCCTGGAAAAGAATAGATCCAAAATGTTCTGTTATGGAGTTTAAGAGGTAGCTGCTTGGGCATGAGTTAAGAGCAAAGAGATTTGGAATACAGGAAGAATAAAATGCGTAACCAGTTGGCTTTCTGTGTGTTGAAATAAGGGAGTCATAATTTAAGGAGTAGAGGTGAAAACAAAGGTTTCGAATTCGTTCATCATATGGTCTGTAAGGAATCTCTGCCAACTGGAAATGTCGAAATAAATCAGTTCCAACTACGCTGACGAAAATGTAGTTAAAACCACAGTAGGTCCAAAATTTTCTCATTTATAAAAAAGATTATTAGAACAAATAAATTCACTTAGCTTGACTCTACGAGCATCGGTAAAGGGGCTAAACCATAGTTCAGATTTGCTATTAGCAGTAATTCCCCAAATCAGTCTCTTATTTATAGATTCGTCTCATGCAAACCAGATTAATTTTCTGAATATCAGCATCGATATTTTTTGAGGGTTAGAAATAATAGGAAAAATGAGCAAAAGTTTCTCTCTGCACGTGAAGGTTTACATCCAATGTGTTGTAATCTGTATTATTGACGTCAGTAAAAACTGACAGATCTTTTGAGCGAATAATAATGGTTTCTTTGATATTCACAGAGTTTGCATCATAATACACTCTATGACTGCTGGGAAAACCAATGAGAGAACCTTGATAACAATGAGGTACCATAGGACAGTCAATAGTATCTTGCGCCTATTTAGGATAAGCGGTTGCTGAGCAGACTTGGACTTGTGCTGATTTAGTGGAGCAATCTTTAAAAAATGCGTATGTCTGTTAATCATAATCAAGTCTTGACATAATCGAATTTCTCATAAAAATGTGACTTGGGCGGCTATTAGAGAAAGGTGTTTCATTTACATTTACTTTCCTTGCGTCATTTCTAGTTTTATGGTTGAAAGGATTGCAGGTTATGTAAACTTTAGTATTGATATTTGGCAGTCTATTTCTTTGTGTTCTTTAGAGAATTGAAGTGGGTTAGTGCACTCACAGCAGATCGATGATTATATCAGAGGCAATTGAAACATTTATTAATGACGATAAAGTGGTTAGCTGTATGCATGCTCCATTAAATTTTTAAATCCCTTTGAGAAAAGATATGCTTTCTAGTAGCAGAGGGTGTGTCCATAACGATATGTCTTGAAATTTCAAGGCTCTTTAATATGAACCAAACTTTGCCTAAGTTCTTGAGGTCATCTGCTTCCATAACTTCAGGCCATTGATGAAAATGGTGTTTAAAACATCTCTATTATTAACATCATTTGGAACATTCTTAATTAAAGTCGTACGATTTTTCTTGTTACGTGCAGTTGAGTTTAGTTCCAGAGATTTTGATTTAATTACGTTTTGGAGTTTATTTTGATCTCTTTCAGAAGCAAACTGAACTAAAACACCTTACCCGTGCCAAACGTTTCTAAACTACAAATGCCTAATATGATTTCAGTAGGGCTAATGCGCAATTTAATAAGTTTTTCAGCATCATCTGAAGTACAGTTTTGTGAATCAACAACAAGGCAGCGAGAAAAAGAAGGTGGAAAATGCTTTAGATCATTAGCACTAGATGGCACCTTGTCACTTGCATAGCTTTTAACAGTCAAGACTTCTTTGATATTTTCAATACAAGCTTCGCGATATTTAATTGATTTAACCATTCAAAATTCATGATAGGCGAGCAATTTTATTTGATATATAGCTTTTTCAAAAGCTTCAGAAAACACGTTATCCTCGCTAACCACCATTTTGAATCTTCCTCTTATAATATTGCATTTGATTTTCTTATATATTTTTTTTCGATAAGACCATATAGATTGATTGTCCACTGTGGTATTAACATAGCCAAAGCAGTCTCAAACCTAGTTTCCATATATGAAAGAGGGCGTTCCAATGAGGAATGTAGGTTGAAACGTCATATTCCTAGCAGATTGTCTGTGACAAATTGGAGAATTCATATGCCTTTAACTTAATTCTGGCAAGAAACGCTGAAATGACGATCTTTGTTTGTGGCTACATGGAGTGAAGCGAACTGATTAAACTGTTAATTTCTTTGTTGTCATTTGGCAACACTATATTGTTAATCCATACTGCTTACCTTTCCGAGAATATCGTGTAGCAATATGTCAATGTGTGTCATATGTTTGCTCTTGTTAACAGGTAGTATTAAAGTTAATTTGTTCTTTTTATGATTTGAGTAGCATCATTAAACTTTAAGCAAATATTTTGAACACGCATTATAACCAACCCAATCTACTCTTCCCCAAAGTTGGAAAACTAACAGATGTCTTCATCTCCGGTGAGTAATTATTCCTATTTATTCATTTTCATATTTTACTTCAGTGCAATGAATTACCTCGTGTTATTTTTCGATTTCACAACGTTCTACGTATCAGCGATCATGAATCAAGCTAGCGAAAGTGAAGGTCAAGAAAACATTTCTGCAGAAATTAATCTCGTAGCAGTTAAACTGCCTCCATTTTGGCGTAATTTGTGGTTTTTTCAGCTGGCAATTTCAAATTGCGAGCATTTCGCAAGACCAAACAAAATATAACATTATTTTATCAGCACTGGATGAACATATTTTAGAATATATTGAGGATATTTGATTCAATCCTCCAAATGTGAATAAATACATTGCTCTGAAATCTTCTTTATTATGCCGTTTAACTGATTCCAAAGAAGTGGAATTGAAAAAGTTCCTTGGTGATTTAAAGCTTGGCGATCGCCGTCCTTCTGACCTTTTGCGCCAAATGAAAAGTCTTGCCAGTTCCAAAATTTCTGAGAAATTTCTGAAACCATTATGGTACAAAAGGTTGCCAGAAGTTCAGACTATTCTTTCTGTCAGTAAAGACATTTTAACGAATTTAACTGAAATGGCTGATAAGATATAATATATCAATTTATAATTAAACAGATATTTCTTTAATAAGATAAGAGTCACTCAATTGCTTATTCCTGTGAGGATAATTCCCGTCAGAATTCTATTGAAGCAAGTGTTGAATCTCTCACTCAGCAAATCCATAAGCTTCACACGCCAAATTATAACAAACCTAGATATCAAAGTCGTCTAGAAATTCTCCCAACAGATTATGCTGGTAATATTATCGTTCTGGAGCCAATACTCACAAAATACATAAACCCATGTAGTCTCAAAAAGTTTAATCAGGAAATCTAATTGCCCAGTTACCTTACGAGGCAAGTAACTTGGGCTCAAGCTATCGCCTTATCCTCTTTGATAAAACGAGTAATCGTAAATATCTCGAGGACTGGCGCTGATTTATTAGTCATTCCGCCAACACAAGCAGAAAAACGGAAACTACTAGACTTCAAACTTTACACTGCTTATTCAACCCTTATTAAAACTTATGGCACAAAATTTGTAAAATTGGACTTCGGATTAAGAAGCCAATTTACATGGTCGTTCACTATCGCCGACGTTAAATGGCCAATTCTATGGGCAGATTTTTTAAAGCACTTTGGTCTACTCGTGGATTTAAAATGCAAACGACTCCTAGATTCAGTAACTCTCCTATATGTTTTGGGGAAAACAACCACCAGCATCTTTCCTTGACAACTTTGGTTTCATCATTAAATACACCGGAGGTTTTCATCTTCGTTGGAGGAATTCAAGAACATCACTATTGAAAATTATAGTAAAATTGGGATCACACACACACACACAAGCATATCATTACTCAAGCAATTATTACAACAAGTCCTCCAGTTTCAGCTCAAGTGCGGAGATTGTAATCAGAGATGTTAAAAATTTCTAAAGCAGAGTTTACATTCTTGATCGAAACTGGTATTTGTCGATCGTCGAATAGACCTTGGGTATGTTCCTTGCATATGGTCAAGAAGAAAGATGACAATTGGAGACCATGCGGTGACTATCGTTCCTTAAATACAATTACACGACCTGACCGGTATATAATACCACACCTGCACGACTTTACCCATCAATTAGCTGGATGCCAAATATTTTCAACTTCAGATCTGGTACGAGCGTGTCACTATATACCAATTGAAGAATCCGGTATCCAGAAAACAGTATTTTGTATCATACTTCTCATTTTTAACCAAGTAAATTCATTTTTTCTGGTGTAAAATGTGTTTCGTGTTTTTTCTACTATATCGTAATGTTAAATGGGTTACGCTTTCACGTATTAAGAAAATATTCATGGAATATTTTGAAATTTTTAAAAACACTATATTGTTAACAGAGGTAAGAGCTAAGATATTGCAAATTTCCAAGGAAGTTGAGGCATTTTTCTGTCTGAAAAGGTGCTTCGCGTTTAGTTCAAGCTCTCGTATTTTTACCGAAGACAGCCTTAAGATAGACTTGTTTTGAAAATTTTAAAATGCGTTTTTTCTAAACCTGAAGTCGAGTTTTTAGGGCACCATGTTTCTGCGAGTGGCATCCATCCAGCCACAAAACGTATTCAAGCCATTCTCAGTTTCAACAGACTAATTACAGCTTAGCAGCTTCGAAGATTTCTTGGGATGCTGAACTTTTATCGGTCTTTTCTCCCAAATGCAGCGAAACATCAAACAAAATTCAACGACTTCTGGTTGGAATCAAGAAAAATACACACAAATTGATTGACTGGGAGGAAAATTCAATAAAGGCCTTTGAATACTGGAAGAGAGAAATTATCTGAATTAACCCCTTTGGCACATCCTTTGAGTAATGCTCACAAAGCAATCATGGTCGATGCTTCTTATAACGCCGTTGATGGAGTTGTGCAACAGTATGTCAGTAACCACTGGTAACCTTTAGCATTTTTCTCTATGCGAGTGACTCCTACTCAGAAGAAGGACAGTACATACGACAGGGAATTGTTTGCAATGTATTCTGTAGTTGAACATTTTCGATACCACTTAGAGAGTCGTGAATTTACGATCTTTACCATAAGCCACTGATTTTTGCTTTCAATCAACTGTCGAATAAATCTTCTCCTAGGCAGCTGCGGCGTCTTGATTTCATTAGCCAATATAATACAACAATACGACAATTATTAGGAAAAGATAGTATTTTTGCTGATGCTTTATCAAGAATTGATGAGATATGTTTAACACCAACAATTGATCATGCAGCAATAGCAAATGCTCAAGACAGTGATCAATAACTCACCAAAATTACTTTTCTCACAGCAATTACCTTTTGAAGTTTGATTAACTACCAGCCATCGGATCGGAATTTGTACATGATCACTTGTGCAGTTTCTACTGGCCAATTTCGACCTTACATTCCTGCTGTTTTTCGCCGAGAAATCTTTGAACGCTACCACAGAACATCTCATCCTGTTATTCGAAGCTCTGTCAAGTTAATTTCAAAGAAATACTTCTGGCCAAGTTTGGGACGTGACGTTACGACATGCTCCCAAGGCTGCATTGAATGTCAGAAATGTAAAGTCTCCAGGCATCTCCACAGTGAAATTGGGACACATCCAGTTGTCAGCAAACGCTTTGATGAACTTCATCTTGGCATAATCAGGACATTACCTACAGCATCGGTATTGTGTCACTATACTAGATCGTTTCACTAGATGACCTGAAGCTTTACCAGTAATGGATATTCAAGAAGAAATGGTAGCAAATGCAGTTTATTATGGCTGGATTTCAAAGTTTGGTTCTACATCTACATATTACAAAGTTCATCGTCTACATATTTACTGATCAAGCTATTCAATTTGAATAACAATTAGTCTATGAACTCTCCAAATTATTAAGCTTTAAGCGTAAACGCATAGCATCCTACCATCCTCAGGCTAACGGTTTAGAGGAGAGATGGCATCTTACGCTAAAAGCTATCATTATGTGCCATAGCGGTGGTACCAACTCCTACCCACTGTCCTCCTTGGACTGTGTACCACATTTCACGAAGATTTTAATGCTACATCAGCTGAATTGATCGTTGGAGAAACTTCATGCTTATGAGGTGATTTCCTACATTACTCGAAACTTGCATCTTCATCCAGTTTAGCGCAACAGCTTCGTAATACTTTCTCTGACCTACGTTCTGTTCTACCATCTCATCATACAAAGCAGAAACGTTTAATTTCCCGTAATCTCGCAATGTGCACTCATGTATTTGTCCGTACTGATTTCGTCTGAACTTCATTACAACCAACTTACGAGGGACCATATCCTGTAACCAAGCGATATGTAAAGTATTTTGATACCAGCATGAAAGCCGTTTCTCGAACAATCTCTATTGATAGATTGAAACCGTTTTTCTTCGCCAACCCTGATCCTTCTAAACCAACCTTAGTAGATAAATCTTCGACCACATGCACTTCATCGTCAACTGTGTCAGCTGCTCCACATCACTCACACAGGGCACTTCTAAGCAATCTTTAAAGCTTTGAGTCAGATTTACTGAGCTTCTTGCTCAATATGTAACTCATTCTGGTCGTGCAGTTCACCTATCTAAAAGATTCCTGTAGAGTTCACCCTGTTCATTGGTGGGGAAGTACTGTGGCTACATGAAGTGAAGCGAACTGATTAAACTGTCAATTTCTTTGTTGTCGTTTGACAACACTATATTGTTATATCATACTGTTTACCCTTCCGAGAATGTTAACAAGCAATATTAATGTTAACTATCTGCATGGCCTGGCGTTGCACGGGCTTTCTCTGTTATTATAAATTTTCCCTTCCCTTCTCAAAATCAGCACTTCCCTTATTCTTTTTCGAAATTACTTGGACTTTTTTGTTTTTTTCCTTTCCGTTTATCCCGGCATTGCACGGGCTTTTACCGAGTGTATAACTTAATTTCCATGTTAAGTATCCCCTATACTGACAGTGTAAAATTGAGCTTTTTTAGGAACCTGTTCTCATAAACTGTAAAATATAAAAACTATATATTAATTAAGCTTTTTTTATTTATACTGTAGTTAAAATGTTTCAGATATATTGTTTACTTTTTTCAAAACATTCAACGTAAAAGTATCACTATGAAATTTTCGAAAATAGTCATTTTTTTTTCGATAACTACTTTTCAGCAAAATATTTCGGGAAAATCTCCAAAGAAGTAGTTCCAGTATATATGGTTACATATTATTTATATGCAGTAAAAATTGCATGTACATTCATTCAGCAGATTCTGAGAAAAAG
Organism: Trichonephila clavipes; assembly: GCA_019973935.1. Taxonomy (NCBI): domain Eukaryota; kingdom Metazoa; phylum Arthropoda; class Arachnida; order Araneae; family Nephilidae; genus Trichonephila; species Trichonephila clavipes. The sequence goes on from BMAU01000168.1 coordinate 169,026, forward strand.
GTACACGGAGATTGAGAAAATTGCGTTTTTAATGTAAAATGTCACTTTATCAAAAAAATTATGAATTAAAATCTATATTTGCCATATTATTTTAAAAATTAGCTTATTCTCTATTACTGTTAAGACTTTTTCGCTTTTTCTTTTACTTAAATTTTTCAGAAAATTAATATATAATATTTTCTACTTTTAAGCTATCGAGGTATTTTGTAGCGTTTGCATAATTTTACTCAAATTCTGTATCAGTCTTTGAAGAATTTTCAGTTCTGATACATTACTTTCATCGAATTTGATTATAAAGCATCATAAATACCATGTGAAAACGTGCCAATTCCTGAAAATATGGCTTTGGTAATACATGATTATACGATATTTTGAAAAGGTTGATTAGTGTTTTATATATTCACCTGTTAACACAATTTCTTATATCAGATTTGAAATTTTTTATTTAAATTTTAGATAAATGGTATTCAAAACAACAAGAAATCTGTTTTTATGTTTTTGAACGCGTAATTTATGTATTTTGATGTATGTAACAAGCTACGTGCAACAAAAAAGGGCATTCCATTTTAAGATTTTTATATACCTTTTACTAAGAAACTATTGAACACCAAAGCTTAAAAATTTGTATAAATACACAATATATATGAAATATATAATAAAAATTTCCAGTTCATGTATACAGTAGATTTATAGAAAAAAGAATACACAATTTAATAAAAATTGTTATGACATCTGCTTTTTAGCTAAAAATATCTGAGGAATATTTCAAATATTTCACAGAAAGAATAAGAACACACAAGAATAAATATGAAATATATAGTAAAAACTTCCAGTTCATGCATACAGTAGATTTATAGAAGAAAAGAACAGACTATATTTAAAAAATATAATATTTAGACAATAGTAGCTTTTGTATAAATTTTTACCTCATTAAAAAGATCCGGCATTGTATGTAACCGGTTTTTACCTTATTTTTTAATATTATCTTCTTTCTTTCTTTTTCTTCTTTTATCTTTTCTAATTTTCTTCGAGCGTCCAGAGAAAGCATAAATTGCTTTCATTTCCCTATCGAGAAATTTCATGGCACTTACTGAATATTCCCCAGGGTTCTGCTCCCATGTTATGAAGCATTTTTAATTTTGATACATTACCATCATTAAAGGAACAAACAGCAACATAAACACCAAGTGAAAGCGTTCAATCTGTACAAATGTTGTTTTGGGAACACGTGACCAAATGATATTATGGAAAGTTTCATTCGGGTTTTGTGTTTTCCCATTCAAAAAATTTTTCAATAGACCAGGATGGGAAAGATCTCTAAATATAGGACGCATTGATTCTACAACAGCGACCGAAAGAGTGTTTTTATGTTTGTAAGACTTACCTGATGTTTCAGCCTTTTTAAATTCACACCATGAATCCTCACCGACAGGACAAAAAAAACCATGTTAAGGATATTCATTAGTTGATAACTTATGCAGAAAAATGGCCTAGATAGCTTGCCGCAAGTTCTGAACACTGCTGTGATTTCTCCGAATAACTGATCCATAGTATGACAGTTATCTATTTCATGTTCAATTAAACGATTTTTCTCTCTTAAACACTTACCGTCTGACAAGATTTGCCCTTTCAATTAAGCTTTTATTCGGAGTAATCTTGTTCCATTTTTAATTGGATATTCATCTTCATAGATGATTTTCTTTTTTACCGCAACAAATGCTTTGCAATCCCCATCTCCTAAGTACGTAATATATCGAGCATTATGCAAAGATAATGACCGTAGAAAAATTTTAGACGCACCTTGGATTTGCATCGCTCCACCAGATCCAACGTAATTCCTTTTACAATCCTATTCATGAAATGGCAAGTTTTTACAATATTTCGAAAGAATATCAACATCTATCACCTTACTTGTATCAGTGCTGTTCACAGTAACTACACCATTCAATGATATATAACCGATCTTCTGTCATCTACAGCTACCACAATATTTTTATTACCTTCATTTGCACAAGTAGTTTCCTTCGCAGCATTTTGAATCGAGTCCTCATAAACAAGTTGGGCAGCATTTAAAATTTGCTTACCGTAAGGAGAAAACCTTGTAGGTTGTTGCGGAAGATTCATTATGTCGCAGAACATTCTCTCTGTTTCTACACCTCTTCCAATTGAACGCACAGCATATACAAACCTTGTATTTATTGTAGCAATTTGTGTTCCTTCATAAAAATTTGAAGAATAGAATTCTACATGATATGGACAAGCACAACATTTCAGGACAAACGTAATAGCCAGTCCAGACTTACCTTTTAAAACTTGAATGTCTAGGCCACTGCTGCACATTTTACAGTGAACTACATTCTTGAAAACAATTGCAAGAATATTCAAATTCATGATTGCCTTAATAATATCTACGCTTTCATCAAAAGAAGAAAAACTCTAATTTAAATTGAGAATTTTCTTTTGTACATGACTCAAAGGAGTCATGCATGTCCAGCTTGAGCATTTACTTTACTATTAATAGTATTCCTACGTTTATAATATTTACCTTTGTATTTCTTGAAAACCTGAGATCTTGGCATCTTCGAAATAAAAAATTTCAAAATTTTTAAATTTCAGAAATTTTAAATATCGATAAATGATAAGACCTATATAAAAACATATATGAGAGCGCCCAAAATAGGTAAACAACCCTAACAGCTACAATACCAGTTATTCTACAGTTAAATGCGTGTGAATAAATTAAGCCGATAATGGCTTTGGAAGAGCATCTCAGATTTAAAAGGCCAATGTTTACATTGCTATCAGTCAAAGTGGGTCTGGCACAAATCAGCTGATTATTTTTTTTAAAAATCCTTTTAAAATAGATTTAATTCATAAATCGACTAGTATGGTAATCATTGGAAAGGTCCTGATTTGGAGATTTTAGAAATAATCAGAAACTCAAAATCAATTTTCCAAAGGTTTTTACCCTACTGACTACTCTTAATTTCCTCTTTCCTTCATGACACCTGCATTTTTGTGCGGATGTGTACACGCACTATGCCAGTGATTACTATAATGATGTCATTAAAATTCCCATTTTCGATATTTTTTTACTTTTCATTGTCAGACAGGTTTTTTTCCCCTGCGTTGCACGAACATTTTCGAATGCATAACATATTGTCATGGAAATTCCCCTTCCCCTCTAGCTGTCAGCACTTCCTGGTGTGTGTGTGTATTAAAGTCATTACAATTCCTTTTTTCGAAATTTCTTCCACATCTTTCCACTGTCAGACACGTTTCTTTTATCTCTCTATAGCCCGGCACAACACGGTTTTTTTAGTGTAAAATTATTGTTCCCTCTCTCCCTCCTCCGTCACAGATAAGATATAGCTTCAAACTTCGATGTATGACTTTTAAGAAACCATTTGCATTAGTTAAAAAGTTATTAATGTGAAGCAATAAAAAGAAAATGATTCTAATGCTGAGAGGTAAAAAAAAATTTCATCATTTTTTAATAATAGATAGTTTCTAAAAATGTAAAATAATAAAATAGAATCCAGATTTTCATGAATCAATCAATCGTTACATACAGTTAGCTTAAAAATGCCTCTAAAATCTATTTTTATCCAAAATAGTAGACGATGTACTTTTTTATTAATAAATAATTAATTTGATAATGTGAAATAACACATATATATATACTATGATTTTTTAAAAAAATATCTATTATAATGAATCTATCAATAATGAACTAAAAAATCTTACAGATAGTTATTGAGCGATTTTTTTTTCTGATCGCTTGAATGTTTGATTAAACATATATAAGTGTAAAGAAAACTATGGGGGAAAGCCTAGATATAAGTTTACATATTCACTAAAAAGCATGAAAAAGAATAGAGTACTATATTTTATCTATCTATACTTATACAAAAAACTTTTAGTATTTTATTATTATTTTAAAGTTTTTTATTCCACTGTGGTTAGTAAATTATTTAAACACGAATCTGACGAAAAATAAAGTATAATATACAAAACTAACCTATTCATTATTTTATAATAAAATTGATAGGTTCATTTAGCAATTAATCGTGACATACCGTTGCTTAAAACACAGCAGTAAAAGAAAAAATCTCGTTTATTGATATCCATCTCAGTGGTAAAAAAGAAAGAAGCGGGGGGGGGGATGAGTAAGGTTGCCGAATTTATTTTTCCGCCACTCTCTGTAAGCACTCAGAATCTAGAATTCTTGTGATGGTTTCCCACAATTAATTATTACTGTCCATTGGCAATTTTGGCTACAGCTGAAGACCCATTGTTAAGATGAGGGGTACACGTTGAATCTGTAAAGAACGCAAACGTCCTAGCGTAGTGTGGTGTGGTAGTTAGAAGAGATGAGTGTCAGCTCAGGTGTCGTCCTCGTCACTTGATCATGTTTTAAAATTTCGACATCCGTCGCCAAAAGCTCTGGACTAGGTGAACAGTGGACTGTAATATTTACTCACTCACTTCGCAATTTTTAGCTCCCGGAAACAAAAATGTACCTTTTTAAAAATAGTAGTATGTTAAAGAGAAAAAAACAGAAAGGAAGAAATTTTTTAAATTACGAAATTCCACAGCTATATTAAATGTTGAATTAAAATTGTGAGCATTTTTTGAAATGTTCGACACATGGGTAAAAAGTTTCATGCAGTTATCTTTATAAATGAAGAAGTTATTAAATGTCTGATTTAAATTTTAAGTGTTTTTTAAAAATTCGCAAAAAAAAAAGTTTTTGGTATTTTGTTTTTTAAATGCACGTTAATCCTTTACCTACCGCATTATGATTAACTTTAGCTTTTTTATACAATAATTTTTTTTGGATCACTGCATTGAAAATTCAGGTATATACATAAAAAAAAAATACTCAATCTTGAGAAATTTAATCCGTTAGAGCTAATTAATTAAAAATATTCCAATGTAAAATTAATTACATACACTTTTCTCTTAAAATAAAGAGTTATATAGTTTTCTAAGGTCCTCATTAATATACAAAAAAATTAATAGATTAAAAAAAAATAAGACAATTTAATTTTGACATTAACTATTTTTTCGGGACAAAAATGATAATCTTTGCAATCCGCTGAAAAAACCATCAGTTGAAAACGCAATTTCAGCTATAAAACTATTCGCCTTCCCCGCTAAAATACTCATCATAGAACTCGTTCTGCCATATACCGTGGAAGAGTGGATTTCAAAGAATATTCCTGCTAAGTATTGTCAGCATATTCGAAAAATTGGTTATTCTGTTATTTTAAATTGAATGGTTCTTATAAGTACTGTCAGCTCAGCGTTGCACGGGCATTCTCTTTCCTCATGACGCTAGTGATTATTTGTGTGTGTTTGTACTTGCGCATGTGAGTGATTTCTAAAATTATTTCATTAAATTTCCCCTTTTCCAAATTCCACTTATTCTTGATTTAAGACTGGTTTCTTTTCCCTCTCTCTAGCCCGGCATAACACGGGTTTCTTTTAGTGTAAAATTACGGTTCCCTACTCTCCTCCCCCTCACAGATAAGATATAGCTTCAAATTTCGATGTGACTTATAAAAAACGATATTGCTTTAGTTAATAAATTATTAATGTGAAGCAATAAAAAGAAAACGATTCTGATACTAAGCGTAAAGCAAAAAACTTTCATCATTTTTTAGTAATAGTTTTTAAGAGACTAAAATAATGAAATATATATAAATTTCAGATTTTCATGAATCAATCAATCGTTACATATAGTTAGCTTAAAAATGTCTCTAAATTCTATTTTGATTCAAAATAATAGACGATGTACTTTTTAATAAACAAATAATTAATTTAATCATGAAATAATAGAAATAATCATTTATAGCTATTGAAACTATTACTTTTTTTTAATGCTTGAATAAACATATATATATATATATATATATATATATATATATATATATATATATATATATATATATATATATATAAGTTATAAAAAAAACAATATGGGGGAAAGCCTAGATATATATTTACATGTACTGTAAAAAAACATTCAAAAAGAAAAAAATAACTATCTGATAAAAATATTTTGATATTTTATTTTAATTTCATAGTTATTCATTTCACTGTGTTTAGTAAATTATTTAAACACGTTTTGGACGAAAAAAAGTATATTACACAAAACTAACATATTCATTATTTTATTTACGGAATAAATTAAGAGCGAGTGTACACTTAGGCATGTCGTAGACAAAACAAAAGGAAAGGCTTTGCTTCACACAAAAAAGATAGAAATGTGCTGTCACGAACTTTCTTGCAGTTGGCAGAATTTTTTCCTACCTACTTGACAATTATCGTTATATTTTGGACACTTCACACAATATCTTTATAAATTATAGTCTATGTGTTATTCAGATGTATAAGATATGTTATTGTAAAGTTTCATTAAAATCCATTCACTTGTTTTTGCGTGAAAGAGCAACAAACCTCCTCACAAACTTTCACGTTTATGATATTAGTAAGGATTTCAAAATTAATATGAAGCTATTTCATTAAAAAAACTGGTTAATTATGTTTTGTTTTTATTTTACATATGTGTGTAAAATATTTTTATAAGAAGTGATACGTAAATTAAGAAAAATGTATTACAAAATTGTTACGTTCAGTAAAACAAAAGAAAAATATTTTGAAATTAAATTATTTTTGTAACTTCAGAAAATGCTTGAAGTTTCATTATAAGGTATATAAAATAGGCTGGCAATTAATAATGAAGAATATTTTATATGAATATTGCTTTTATTTTTTCTATGGAAGTTAAGCTGATTTACCTGAAAATGTTAAAAAATTTTTTTTTCAAATTGAATTGGGCAATTTTTTACGTTTTTATATATTATGCGAATAAATATTAGTAAAAGTTATATATTGAGGCATTATTTTAAAGTAAACTATAAGTTTTACAAAAGAGAATAAATTTTGTTATTGATAAATCATTTACATCTTTTATGATTAAAAATTTGAAAATTAAATAAACATTAATAAAGAAAAAGTGAGAAAAATTGATTTAAAAATAAATTTTTCACTCGCACTTTTTTTACTCGCCAATTTTGGTGATTTTCGTTAGTTATAGTCTCCAATTTTTCTGGTGTAATCCATAAGCAGATGGGAAGAGGACGTGGTGAAGCAGATGTGGATTGTGAACTTGACACGAAACCGATTTTCGTAAAATCGCGTTTTTTTTAAGTGTACATTTTTTTTGAGGGCTTATTTTTTAAGTTAATGCTTTCAAACTTCACAAACTGATTGCAAACAACGGTAATTTTTAAACAAAAAATTTAAGAAAAACATACAAAATTAATAGATTCTCGTAAAAAAGAGTAATAGACGAAAAACACATTAAATTTTTAAAAATCCGTAATTTTTAAGCAATTTTTCAAACTTTGTACAGATTACGAATATAATGGTTCTAAACATACAAAAAAGGTTTTGTGTGATTATCTTTATAAATGACGAAGTTTTTAAATGTCTTAATGTTGAGTACTTTTTGAAAAGTCATAAAAAAGTTTTTGGTATTGAACTTTTAAATGACTTGTTCTAAGAGAGCAAAGTATGAGCTGTTTTAGTACGGAATATTAATTCATTTAAGTGAAAATAAATTTATACGTGACGATTTAGAAATCATTTTTATAAAATCGCATCGATTTTGACTAATTTTTTAAAAAATACAAATAATATTATTTTGTAAAAAAATAACTATACTACATTTTGGCGAAATGAATGATCTTTCCTATTCTGTAATTATTTTTTGTAAAGTCTTGTCATTGTCTGAGTATCATACAAAAAAATAGATTGCTGTTTCAAAAACGTTGGGAGTAAAAAAAGTTTCACCTCCCGTCGTTCACTTCGGTCACCACGTATTAGCAGAAGAATCAACACACAGGTATAAAACAACTATGCATTTTAAAGTTTTTAATGAATATTTTTTAACTAATTATAATATCGGAATAGGAATGGTGAAAACGGCTTCCTCGGATACTTCTCCATCTTTTGATACCTTTGGCAAGTTTTTGCGTCGTGCGGTTCGTAAGAAGATACACGCACATAGAAACATAAATACGTTTGTTTACTTACCTTCGAATGTGAATAGTTTCGATTTGTTCTTTTATGATTTTAGTAACATCGTTAAACTATAAGCAAATATTCTGAACACATATAACAGATATTCAATGTATTCCAACAACCCACCAAACTCACATCCCAAAGGTTTAATCCAATTTAAGCCTTGTAATTGCTAGTGGCATACACGGATAATGTTTGACACACGGTAAAAAAGATTCATGTGATTATTTTCAGAAATACTGAAGTAGTTACGAAAAATCGTAAAAAAAGTTTTGAGGAATCCGATTTTTTAAATTACCGGGTCTAAGAGAAATTTTTAGGACATGTGCTTGATTGTTCATGATGATGAAAACGAGATACAGAGTGATTTGAACATTCTATCCTGAAAACGCGTTAAAAGTGAACCATCTTGAATAAAATAGCAAGAAATGCAAAACTCTTATCACATTATATATATATATATATATATATATATATATATATATATATATATGTAATATTTCCCTCTAGCATCCTTTTTTAATTAACTCTTTTAATAATATTGAAATAATCTTTTAATTGTTTGGTTCGAAACTAACACCCTGATCATAATCGTAATCGATTAATATTATTACATCAGAAATCCCTGTCCCGCCCATTCTATCCAATCAGAACTACGATTACGTAATCATCACGCACTTGCACTGTTGGTATAAAACCAAACTTTTGTGTAATCCCGCGCTCTTCCTTTTTTGCTGTCATCATGTATAAATGTACATAGCTGCTTTTTGTGTATTTGTGTTGTGCCTCCCACGATGTTGCTATTGTTTGTCTCCTGTCCACTTTGCTTTAATATCGTCACAAGTTTGTGTGTCTCGTCAACGTAAAAATGTAAAGCAATTTTGTCCTAAGCTTTTGATGTGTGCTTCAAAATAAAGAAGATGTCTGTTCACTGAAGATGTTTTACTGAAACTCGGCTAACACTAAACAAAAAATACTACCACTCGGCCAATACTTTATATATATATATATATATATATATATATATATATATATATATATATATATATATATATATATATATATATATATATATATATATATATATATATATATATATACACTCATGGACAAAAAAATTAGCAAACCAAAAAATAATTGTGGGATTGTAACAAAACGACATGAAGGTGCATGTTGGGGAGATATGCAAATGATTAGAAATGCAGCCTGATTGCGCATTACGTATAGCCCGTAGAGGGTGTTTAACGTCGTTCTCCGTGGAATATAAAATAGGTAACTAAAGTTTGTTTGAGTTTGTTGAATCGTTTACAAAGGAAGAGATGGGGTAGACATGCCCCTACGCCGTTTTCGAAGACAATACGTGCAGCTGTTGCAGCTTGAAAGGAGAAGAATTATCGGCATGATGGAAGCTAGGTGGTCAGTTAGGCGAGTAGTTCGTCAATTAGGATGCTCCGATTGTATTGGGAGGAGGTTTTGCGACCAGTGGATCCGAGATATGTAGTTTACAGGGCTCAGAACACCCTCGACACACCAGCCGTCGAGAGAACCACAACATCCTAAGAAATGCACGCGTACAGCCAACTGCTTCATTGGCCGCCATCCAGGCACCGGTAGCACCTTCACTAGGGGCACCTGTGTCTTCTAGAACCATAAAAAGGGCATGTCTGAAGGACATTTGGGATCGCGGTGCCCATTACGTGTGCTGCCCTTGACGCCCACCCATCGACACCTCCGTTGGGAGTGGTGCCGCGCACGAGGAAACTGGATTGCAGCGGAATGGAACCAAGTCGTCTTAAGTGACGAATCCAGATTCAATCTCAGCAGTGATGACAATCGTGTTCGTGTATGGAAACACCTTGGTGAACGCCTCAATCCTGCCTTTGCTTTACAGTGACACATCGCTCCCACAGCTGGTGTGATGGTATGAGGGGCCATTGCCTACAACACACGATCGCCTCTAGTATTGATCCGTGGCACCATAACAGCCCAGCAGTATGTCCATGACATCCTGCAACCACATGTGTTGCCACTCCCGCAACGGCTCCCAGGAGCCATTTTTCAACAAGACAATGCTCTGCCTCACACGGCAAATGTGTCAGAAGACAGTCTCCGCATTGTTACTACCCTTCCTTGGACAGCCCGATCCCCAGATTTGTCTCCGATCGAGCATATCTGGGATCATTTGGGATGGCAAGTTGGGCATCCCACGAGTTTGAACGAAGTAGAGGCAAAGTTACAGCAAATATGCAACGAAATGTCTCAAGACATCATACAGAACTATTAAGCCTTTATCCCCGATCGTATCGCATCGTGCATTCGCGCTAGAGGGGGTTCAACAGGATATTATACCTCCGATCTTCTGCTTTTTTCTCTGAAATATATGATCCTTTTTCTTTGACGTTTTAATAATTTACTTCTATCAAAGTAGTCATTACGTACGTAAAATTTCGTTTCATTTTGACGACTCCTTCTTGATGCACTAATTTTTTTGTCCATGAGTATATATATATATATACTATAAGAAAAAAAACGACGCACTAAGAAGGAGTTACCCTATTGCAGTGTTTCTCAAAGTTGCAATATTCACGATCCAATATTCAATTATAATTTTCATCGCGCCCCCTCATACAATCAAAATGTATTGAATTCAATAATATTATACTTTGATGCTAAAACTGCGATACGATTTAACTTCCTAAGTGCTCCCGCCATATATAAACATCTCGTTAAGCCAAATAATTTATTTCCCCGGGCGCGTATATATGTATGTCTTTCTGAAGTACAATCTTTTCTGTGCACTGATATCCATAAAATTATTCCGAAGGCTTTGGAATGCAATAAAAGAACTATGACAATGTTTCTGATAATTTACTTATTTCAGATTATTTGTTTCTTTATTCCTCCCTCCCCAATACAATACATACGCTCCCCTCCGTGGAAAACGGTTGACATTGGGAAACGAAGCGTATAAACCGTATAAATTATCAAGATAAGTGTTAATTTTTGTTTTTAATTATATATATGATAAGCTCATGGGGTCACTGGTAACTAAGAAACTTAGTATTGTTAAATTAATTTTAAAATACATTGAGTAGCACTGATACATTTCTAACTGTAATATATCAGTGTCACTGTGTATTTTAATTTTTATTATATCAGAATGTATTTTGTTTGTTTACTTTCAGTCAATTAATAATTTTTCAATAATCTTTTGTTTTCGACTCTTTAATATGCTCGTGCCCCCCTTGTACAGTTGCCATGCCCCCCAAGGAGGGCGCGCCCCACAGTTTGAGAAACGCTGCCCCATGGTAATGAAATTTCGTATACAAAGACATTTGTACTGAAATCTTTAAAATTTGGTATCCAACGAATGAATAGAGGGAGCTACAGCGCATCGAAACTGCGCACTCAGCAGGTGTCTAGAAGAAGCGATTCTCAATCTGACGGTTCAAATTTCTGTTGCATTGCGATTTAGGATACCTTTCAATGACTGGAAAAATTTCGCCGTAGGATTCAGGCTCATTACGAGCATCTGTCAAAGTTTGAAAGAGGTCGTATCATTGGATTGAAAGAGGCAGGTTGGGTAAATAGGAGAATTGCGCGCTCGTCATATGGATCGAAGCGATGAGGCCATAAGAGAATGCTGGCCAAAATTATTGGAGAATGACAGATTTCAGCTTCATGATGATAGCGGTTGACTTAGGACCACAGCCGATTGGGAGGACAGATTTATTGTCGTATTAGCTGTCACAGCGCCTGATTCATCGTTATTAACTATCGTACTGGCGCCTGCTCCCTAGAGTCCACCATAACCATTCACAGACGGGTGATAAAGCTAAATTTATGCTCATACTGACAGCTACGTCACCTGCCACTCACGCCAGCACACTGTCTAGCCAGAATATAGTGATGCTTGGCTCGATCAGGTTGACTGGGGACTTATAGTGTTTAGCGACGAATCCCGCTTCCAACTGTTTCCTGACGATCATCGAAGACGTGTTTGGAGACTCCCAAGGCAGCTTGCTTATCTTGCTTTCACTATTGCACGCCACATAGGTCTTCAACCAGGAGTTATGGCCTGGAGTGTAATTCTTCTTACTACTGGACCTCTTTGGACATCATTAGAGGCACACACAGTGGTACGTCGACGACATTCTGAGAACTGTTTTGTTACCGTTCCTTTAGCAGCAATCTGGCCTCATTTCTTAGCAAGATAATGCCAGACCACATACAGTACGTGTTCTTATGAACTGTCTAACAGCTTGTCAAACACTTACTTGGCCAGCCTGATCTCCAATTCTCTCTCCAATTGAGCATGTCTACGAGATGATGGGAAGGCGACTGTTTCTACCAAGGAATGAAAGGTAAAATTCAATTTACGACCTGGTTCAATGAGAGCCACTATCATAGACAAACTTTTTATTGACTCTTTGCATGTCCTCGTAGACCCCCTTGAGAATCACTGGTCGAGGTCATGAAAGATTTTTTAAACACTCGAGTACAAGTTGATTCAAAATTCTATTTCTCTTGCCATTGACAGAATTCAGAAGTAGTTGGTATGAAATATTAACATCACAACTTATCTTTTAAATATGTACGTAATTGAAGTATTATCTTATTTGAAATATTTTAGCCAAATGTAGTTCCAAGACTTTGAGTTTTTGCTTCCTTTATTTTTATTTAAATTGGAGCTATGATATCTTTATTAACGTTCTCTCTATTCATAGTTCAAATTTCATTGCTCATAGATCTGTTGTGAAATCTACAAGTTGAACTGAATTTCGACACTATGTACTGTAAAAAACCAAACTTCTCTCATCGTCAGGCAGTTTATACATTTGTATACAGTAATGGGCAGAAGTTAGAGGGAAAAACACACAATTTCGCAAATTTTTCAAAAACACTGAACCAATTCAAGTGCATTATGGTATTAATATACTTAAAAGTTTTGAATAATAATTAATGGCTTTCCCTCATGATAATGATTTGCCCTCATGAAATCATTTTAGTATAAAATGAATGTAGCAAGATGGAACTTGTGTAGGGTTCTATATGTTCATTTTTTGTCAAAATATTGTACCTAAATAATTATTTATTGTAATAATATTCTTAAAACATTTTTATATACATTTTCTAATATAACTGGCACTAAATATCATAAATATTATCCATTTGTAGGCTTTTTCAAAACCACCATTCCGGACGTAGTCGGATACCTTAAAAATGGATTTCCAACTGCGTCTTTTATACTAAAAATGTGACACCAAAATAATGCTTTTAAAGCTCAGATTCCGAATTAAAAATATCTTTCAACTGAATGTTAAAAATTTGTCTCCATTGACTCTCCCATTTCGATTGGTCTGCTTACTCTAAAGGCAGATGAGAAAAAGACGGACGATTTTTATCATCAAGGGGAAAATTACTTATCTTTTTAAAGTTATATAATTTGGATTCGGTTTAAAAGTTGCTCACATGAATCCTTGAGAAAATATTTGATAAATTTCTTTTGTAGATTCTGGATAAATTCTTTTTTTCTTTTCAGTTCAAAATAAACTTTCTCCGTCAGCAAGTACGATTTCCAGATTTTAGAGTAAATTAATCTTATTAGTAGAGTAAGGATCTCAGCAACTTGCAATGTTCTGCAGGATCCCCTTGAAAGAGCAAATTAATCCACTTGACTTAATTCACTTTAAGAGCAAATTAATCTACCTTGAAAGATCAAATTGATCCACTTCAATTCTGTTAAAATTGGTAAAACAAATCTGAGATATCCGGATCCAAATACATTATTTAAAGTTCTCAAGCAAGATATTTGTCACACGCCAAGGAAGCAAGCTGAAGCTTTATGGAATCCCAATTGTTAAGGATTCTTTTAATGTCATTACCTATCGTCAGCCATCTGATAGAGGAAAGCAGAATCCATTGGAATGGATCATTTTTAATATCATATATTAATTGATACAAGTATTTTCCTTTTAAAGCAAGACCTATGGAGCCAGTTATATTATTCTCTTATCTAAATTAGAAACTCGAAGGCAAATGACTCACTAAATGACAAATACATTAAAATAAAATTAGATTTGGGATGTCTTTCCTCATTAGAGTAAAAAATGAATGATTTTTTCCCACAAAGATTAGATGCTTCCAATAGCAAAGCAGTTTCCTAGGTTGATTCCTACTTTATTGTAAAAGTCTCACATGTTTATGTCAGCTATTGATTCTACAACTTGCATTGCTCCTAAAAATTGAGATGCTACCTTATTCTCTTTTTAATGTAGTAGCGAACACGCAAACAATCTGTAGATTCATCAAGTATTCTGCTACTTGTTCTTTCAGCAGCTCATGAGGAATCGCTTTCTCAATCAGAGCTGAGTTCTGTGTCTAAATGTAAACTCTCAGAAGATGACTAACTGGTTTCGGCACCACTCATTAAAAATTTCACATAAATTTAATGATTGTATGGCAAGCAACAAAAATGCAAAGTTTTATGTCTAATGCATTTATTTTGTTGAAATTTTCAAAAAGCTTCTTTATATATATTTCTTTTTTTAAAAATAAAACCATTTCAGAATTTTTAAAAATTTTTTTTACGATTCATCGAAATAGTGTGTATTTAATTAAGTCACTTTTATGTGTTTTCAATTCAGATCTACGTGTCTTACAGTACGCCTTAGCTGGTCATCTTTTACTTCTTCGAGCCACAATTCAAACACGTGAGTTGCAAGCGAAGATTTTTGAAAGAAGGATTTTTTCACTTTGCACATGATGACTATTTGGATAAACACTTGAAATTAAATTTAAATAATACATTCAATCGCAAGAAAATCAAGTCAATGAATTTTTCAACAGTTCTACTGGGTATTACTCATCCCAACTAAACTACATACATACGGCAAGAAATTATTAGATGCGTTTTAGAGAGAGTAACAATTTATATGAATCAGTCAGCAAAATAACACATTTACTTATATAAGAATATGCATATAACAACAAAATAATAGCATTCAACTTATTTAGTAATGTATAAAAAAGAAAGAAAAAAAAACCCACCTTTTCTATTGATTTGAAATACTGATGATTCAGAAAAGAAACAAAACATCAGACAAATGAACCCCATTTTTTTTAAATGTTCTCGAAGTGGAAGCCCATTGACGAAAAAAAATTTCACTTGAACAATATTCTTCCGATTGAAGGTATACGACAGTGACTTCAAAAAGCGTAGAAATGCATAATATTCATGACATTTAATGTAATTTGAATTATAATATATGTATAAAATTGTTTTAAAAATATCATTAGAATCAAAAAAATTATTTAAATGTAATATTTTGAACTTAGAATTACCAATTTTCAAAACATTCTCTATATGCTCTTCAAAACATGCTTCTATAATAATAATTTTTGCTTATTTAAAGCAAAAATTTCTCAAAGAGCATGAACTAGGATTTTTGAACAATTCATATTATTTTCAGAGTTACTACCCATTGAAATAATTATCGGTGTTTTTTTCTTAAAATTTCTCCCCTCTGTGGTATAAAAATATGGATAAATTCACTTCTCAGTGATATGTTTCAAAAATCCTAGTTCAGACACTGTGCAGAGATCTGAGCTATATATATAGGAAAAATATTATTATTATAGAAGCATTTTTTGTAAAAGGAAAATGTTTTGAAAACAGATAATTCTATGTTCATTTTTTACCAAAATATTGCATTGAAATAATTTTTTACTGCAATGATATTCTTAAAACAATTTTATTCATGTGTTTTGATTCAAATGACTCTAAATATCATAAAAATTATCCACTTCTAGGCTTTTGCAAAATAACAGTTCCGAACGTAGTCGGATACCTTAATCTAAAGATAAAGTTTTACAATCCGTATATTCTTAGCTATAGCTATGGATATAGAAAAACGTCAAGTTATTTCACGTGAATTACATTTTTAGTTGATCCAAAATGTACACATTATATACAATAATACAGTTTTCATTACAAAATGCTTTTATACATGTTTGAAAGTAGCAGCATCATCAAGTGAAGTAGCATAAAATTCGCGAAGTAGCAATATGAGAAAAAAAAGTAGCGAAGAGTGTGTTTTTTTAAAGTGGCAAAATTCCCGAAAAATTGCGTGGCAACACTTGACTTTGAAAACTTGCTCCCTTGATCTGAACACTTCTTCTGAAAAAACTTGACCCATACCGCACTGAGAATCTGTTCGGGTGCGTTTTACCAGTGCAGAGTCTCTATGTCGACAGCTTCTTCTGGACCTGCGATGAAGCTCTTGCTTATTATGTTAACCCTTTATCTACCCTTAGAAGTACCACTCACTTGAAAATGACATAGAATAACTATTTTTTTGAATACTCTGACGATACTTTGCAGGAATAATCTTTGAAATCCACTCTTCGAAGATATATCACAGCACGGGCTCTAGAATGAGTATTTTAGAAGGGAAGGCGAATAGTTTGAAGGCAGAAATTGCTTTTTCAGCTGACCACGTTTTCAGCGCATTGCGAAGATTGTCATTTTTGTTCTGAAAAAATAGTTCATGTCAAAATGTTAGTGTCTCATTTTTTTTGTATGTAAATGAAGACCTTAGAAAAATATTTGACTATTTATTTTAAGTGAACACTGTGTATAATTAATTTTACAGTGAAACTTGAATTAATTAATTAATTCTAACGGGTTAAATTTCCCAATGTTGAGTATTTTTTTATGTATATCCCTTAATTTTCAATGAAGTGATTAAAAAAATATTGCAATAAATGATAATGCGGTAGATAAAGGGTTAAGACCTTGTCCGTGCTTTTACATTCTCTGAAAAACGTGAACCTGACCACCAGCATGAAAAAGCCATATGATACCCGGCTATGGCCCGGAAAGGAAGAAGCTTTTCCAGCCACATTTTGCGATATGGTAACTAATACGACAACTTAACATCTGCTGCACGTTCATTATGCTTATTAGAAGGTAGAATGTTAAATGATAAAATAAGCACTTCTTTTTGCTCTTTTAAACGTTTTAAAAAAATCCCAATTACTGTTTTTGTAATCCACATATTTTGTATGTAGTTGTCGCGAAAAAAACGAAGGCTTTATGTATCCATTTGAAAGCACTACCCCACACACTACACACTTGAGCTTAGAACAGTTTTTGTCTCCAATATGTACGAAAATTCCTATTTTATATGTATTCATCACAATATTTTCTCTTAACGCCTCTTTGAAGAATGTGCAATGTCAACGTTTTACACCGAATTTTCAGACCTGTGTAAGAGGCTCTCTCTTGGGATGTCTGGGGGAAAGGAAGAAACACTTGACATGATCCAATTAATCTATTAATTTCTACTCAAAGAACAGACACAATTTCAACTAATAATAATAAGACAATGTTAACCGTGAAAGTGGAATAACGACTGTAAGACGAGAGTGATTAGGAAACTATAACACTTAATTTTTATCTTAATTAAGGATCTAACCTATCATCCAGTTGAATCTAATCTCAATTCAACCCTAGTAAATAACCGTCACTTTAAAGTTTCCTCCTATTAAGAATCAAATCACTAGAATTCTAATATTATACCTTCGGTAGCAATCTCACCTAGCTCGAGTATATCTTCTCTCCTTCTCTCTCTCAAGCTAGAAAACCTTGCCTATTTATAGTAGGTAAATCACGATTCTATTCTTCCGAAGGGTTGGTTGAGAATAATGCGAATTGTCACCTACCAGTCCTTAAGGTATCCGACTAACCTAAAATCATGGTTTTTTTTTTAAAAAATGGACACTTTTTTATGATTTTATTTTATAGGCCATCTTATTAGCTTCATAAAATATCAAGGTTTTTATTTTCCATTCAGTAGAATAAAAGCTGCAAGTGTTTTAATAAAAGTAGATGCCATAACTTTACATAAGATGACAAACTTTAAAATGCGTTTTACTCGAAATGTGTTTTTTCCGAAAAACTCAAACGGGGACAGCGATTGCTCAAAAAGTTTTTAAAATAATTTGCTGAAATTTTGTGTGTATGTTCTGTATAGCAGCAGAAGTGTTTTAACCTTCAGATTTATCAATTACTGTTTTATTACAAAATTTACAGTTCTTTATGTGAATACAAACACTGTTTTTTTAAGCAATTTCATATAACAGCTAAGATAAAGTGCTATAGTTTTTGTAAAAATTAAAATATCTCTTATCCTGAAGGTCACTTCAAAAAGGAATAGCAAAGTAATACATCAAAATTGAAAAATTGAGAATTTGTTCATTTACTATTTGTACAGAGCGGGCCCCGTTTATGCAATATTTTGTCAATTTTTACCCATTTTTTCCATTTTAGTAGCAATAATTTATTTTTCAATTCTTAATTTTAGTCTTTTTTTTAAAAATGTACTAAATAAATCTAAAAACCACAAAAAAATCTCCATATATCCATTATTTAAAAAAAAAAAGTCGACGCAAGTAGTCGGATACCTTAACCACTTATTCATGCCTTATTATAAAAAGGTTAATAAAGACAATACAATGACAAACAATGACAGTCGCTTGTAAGTGGCGCTGTGAAGTGAACAAGAGAGCAGCGCCATCATAATAGTGGGAGCGATATCTCGAGTTACTGAAGACTGGCTGCTAAGTTTAAAATTGCACTATAAAAGTAAACAATATCGATTGCCGGATTTTCAATCATTGACTATACATATCAACAAATTTATTGTATGATATTATTAATTAAAATAAGCTTTATGAATCACAGGATAAAACCTTACCTTGACATTTTTTAATTTAATTGTTTTTATGTCCACTATAATTGACCATTAACTTGCGTAACCACCAATAGTGCGCTTACTACAGGCTGGAAAATGATGACGTAAAGGATCTTTTGTGCACCTATTTATCAGACTATGAGGCAGGCAACAATAAAAAAAAGTGGAAATGGAAACCGCAAGAGTTACGTGTAAGATTGTAAGCAACATTGGCCAAAATAGGATACATCAATTAGTCTTGGATTAGTCTTTACCTTTATGGATCAACGTGCTATTTTTTTAAAAGAAGTGTTTAACGAGGTATAAGACGTGCCATCAAACAATTTTTACTTGGGATGGGAAAATAATAAAACTGAATGCAAACAACACAAAACTCTTTGTTTACCACGTAAAAATACCTTTTGCACCGTATAGTTGTAAAGGCTTTAGTTATACGTGTAATTCAAGTTAATGTAAACATTAATATGACTTCTGTTGTTGCAGATTGGACGACAAATGATTTATGTTAGGATTGTAGTTTGTTACTTTTAGTAGAATGCATGCTAAATTGGAGTCATCTGCCAAACGATTTCTAAGCAATTAAATTTTTTGTTGTGGTTTACTCTTTTGACAAGAGGATTAGTGATTTGTCTCAAAATGTCGTTTTGCAGACGATATGTTCTGCATACCACTACTCCAGAATATAAAACAAACACCACTTTGTCGCCTTTACTAATAATGCCCTATTTCTAGATTCACAAAATTTTAAATTCTCTGTTACACTTATTATTTTGCTTTTTTTGTTGTTCTTTTGCTGAACTAGCCATGTTAAATAACAGTTAAAAATCCTAAATATAACACAAACAAACTGTAAAATATAGTTGTGTCAATGAAATTAACTATGCTATGCGTAGACAAACTTTGCATCATCAGCAATTGTAGTCCACAACGTAACTAAGGCAAGACAATAACGAACAAGTGTGCTCCACGCAACCGATCTCTTGCGTTTATTAGTAATACTCCATAGTGAACTTAGTTATTTTGAAATAAAATGCAAACCAGTTTGATTGCTGACGTGCCCCAAATAACTTCTCGAGTGTCATTAATGGCACGCGTGCCTCTGGTTCGCCCTCCCTGGTCTAGGGGGTGTTCTCTTTGTAAGAACCACAACGAGCTTGGTATAGGGCATGGGTGGCGAACCTTTATGGGGCAACGTGCCATTTTTTCTGCACAAATGTTTAACGAGGTATAGACGTGCCGTCAAATAATTTTGACTTATGATTATTGGAAAAAAATATATATAACTAAATACTAACAATTCAAAACTCTTTATTTATTACGTAGAAACACATTTTGCACTGTATTGTTGTAAATGTTTCAATTATACGTGTAATTCAAATTAAAATAATTTTAGTATGCCTTACAGGCGCACCTAAACCTGAGTGGGCCCTGTATCAAAATTCCTACGGGACCTTTCTTGGAAAATAAATAAAAATGATCCCCTGCATCACGCTTCTATACTGATCACTCGCGTTTCTTAGTAAAACTTCTTAGTGAACTTTGTTATTTTGAACAATGCAAACCTTTTTGACTGGTGGCGTGCCCAAAATTTTGTGTCACATGCCATTGGTTCGCCATTCCTGATATAGGGTATGCTTGGTAAATATCGACACCAAAACATTTAATTGAAAACATACTATACTAAAACACTTTCCATCTTTCCGGTCTTTTTAGCATGGTCTTTCTAAAGGTATATGAACAAACCTCTAACTCTTGTTGCTTTGTCTATAAAGAGACTCTGCAACAAATTCTGCAATTTCCCATATTTGACTCATGCTTCAGGTAATATTGGCACAAATGCCGGAAGTATACGCAGATTGCATTATAAAAAATTTAAGAGAAACTGTCATCTTTACATTTATATTTTCGAAACAGAAATGCATTTTTACACAAATTATATGTTTGGCAAATGTTAAGAAGTAAAATTAAACTTTGGTTATAGAACAAATTGTATCATAAAAATTGACCAAGGTTTTATCTATCCATTAAAATGGTGAAAATCAGATAAACTACTAAATTAACACAAATTATTACAAACATAAAAACAAACACACTTAATAAGGACTTGCATCATACGCTCCACTCATTATAATAGAAAAAGTCACCCTCTAACTCGACACATTCCTCATGGAACCAGGATGAACAAGAGCCCCAACATTGCACCCATTCTTGTCCTTGAGTTTCATCATAATAGTTAGCACCCCAAACAGAACAAATGCAGGATGCATTGTGTTTGGTGGCACTTGCTCTCTGAGTTTTGCCCCTCCATCTTCTGTATGATCTCCGTTGGCAAATCTGTTCTCCGTAGAAGCCAGACCTTCTGCTGTTGTCAGCTCCCTCGCAAGACTAATTTCTGCAGGTTGTTTTCAGAGCTCCTCCCAAAGTGACTGCGAGGACTCAAGAGATGTGCTGCTGCAGTATTCTAAGGAAGATGTTTGTGGAAGGAAGACGAGATCAAAGGGAGTAGGAAGTAACTTCTACGAAGGATTGGGGGTGTTCGATTCTGGTCATTTATTTTGCAGCAGTATAACGCTATAATTCAAAAGCACAGATAACCTAACGGTGATTGTAAGAGCATCAAATAATAAATCTCAATTGAACTGCCACATGAAAAGAAAACATCATAACATTTCGGTGCTCACTGCCCTTATTTAGAGTGACATAGTACAAAAGTTGGCCTTACAGCTGTCGAAGGGAGAAAAAATGATACCACCCCCAACAGTATTGCACTCACATAAGATTGGAACCCTTTATGGGGTTCATGCCAAATGAATTCATTTGGCATGTTATACCTTAAGTAAAACATAAAAACAACCCGTGGGAAAGATCAGAATCTTCATTAGAAAGAGGCCACCCATTAAGGTGCCTCACTAGTTGCGGGAACATTTTTTTGGCTCAAAGGGCTCATTTTTAAAAATAACAAAGAAAAAAAATTCAATATATTTTTGTAAGAAAATGGACACTTTTAGGTTAAAATTAGGCATTTTTTGAACATCGCGGCAAACACTGTAAAATAAATTCTAATGCATAAGATAAAAAAGCTCTTTGAATTTTATTCAGAAAGCGTTTACCTATACTTTGCTCTATCATCTTTGAATAATTTCAATTTATCACAAAATAAGGGGGCAAAAAGTGTACAAAGTGAAAAATTTTCAAAAACTTTGCATTTATCACGAAGAAAAACAATCATAAAAAAGGTAAATATATTGCTTTTTCTTATTCTCTAGTGCACAACATGCATACTAAAATAATAAACAATGTTGCTAAAGTTCATGCAATTACCTCAAGGACTTTTTGAGACATCATGTTTGTCATGCGATAAAATATGGAAAAATCTGTTTCGGAGAAAAATGCATTGAAAGATTTAAAATCTAAATCTTAAAAAAATATGCAGCTAAAACTACCTAAAACCTCTTTATATCAAAAGAATAAACCTTTTATAAGCCCATATCAGTATTATATATTTGTTTCAAATTCTTTTTTTTAATTTTATTTCCAATTTTATAGTCAAAAAAGCTTTTCTTAGCGTCTAAATGCATAGTTTTTTTTTTAAAATACAAATTAGAGATGTAAAAATCACATTAGAAAATTTTTATTAGGTTAAAAAATAATATTTTTATATGGAAAAACAAGTATATATATATATATATACATATATACTTTTTTCCCATATAAAAATATTATTTTTAACGTAATAAAAGTTTTTCTAGTCTCTCTCTCTCTCTGCTTTATATATATATATTATAATATATTTTATCTATCTATCTATCTATCTGTCTATCTATTTATCTATCTATCTATCTATCTATCTATCTATCTATCTATCTATCTATCTATCTATCTATCTATCTATCTATCTATCTATCTATCTATCTATATATTTATATTTATATGTATATTTCCACTAAGTATCTTAGAGCTTAAGAAATATGTAATGTTAAATATATATTAATGTGTGTTATTTGTCTGTAAATATTCTCGAAATTTTTTTTTAAAAATATTGTTTATCACAAAGGTCATAAGAAATTATAATGAAAAGCATATAAAGAACAGTTTTTAAAACCTCCATATGAATACACTTTGACTTTTTTTCATCCTTAGTATAATTTTCATTTCTATGCAGCTTTTTTTTCTCGAGAAAATTTTCTATATTCTATGGGGTATCCCACAGAAGTTAAAATGCGTTCCAGATCAAATTTTACAAAATCATGTACATGATCTTAGGAAGGGAAGTATCTGCATTTCTAATTTATATATATATATAACGATAATAAACCTGTATACCACAAATTAAAAGGAATTAACGTTAATAATGCACTTAAGCGTAATGTTTCAAGTTTATATATAATAATTGTATCTTTAAGTAAAATACTCCATAAAATGTTACTGAAAAATGCTTTCTGAGTAAATTTCGAAACATTTATGAATAGATTTCAACTTTTTGTCACCAGCTGACTGTTATTGGGATTAGCTCTGTGTCAACACTCTCATTACTGCTAGCACCAATGATGAAGCAAATTACTTAGACCTCGCAGACCTTGCTTTAGGCATAATTAATTAACATTTTGTCTTTAAGAACAGAGTTTTCTATCAAATATATAAGAAAAAGTTAAAGATGAAACAAAAAATATCGATAAGCAAAGGCATAAGAAAATCGAAAAATGACAAACATTTTACGAATTTATTTGCCAAATTTCACTTAAAACTAATAAATTATATTTTAAAAAATATCAACAAGTCCCGTCATTACCTTACCTAAGTTAATATTTTTTTTAATTAATTCGATGAACACCAAAAAAAGTGTAAAAAAAGTATTAAAATGCAAACACTTCCGGTTCGTTTTTGCTGCTTTCTCTTGACATAAAAACTGTTATAACTTCATAAATATTCGAAGTACAAACAAAAATAAAGTATTTTTAGAAAGTAGAAAATTCGACTATATGTAAAAAAAAATTCGTCATTTTCATCAAAATTGACGTTTTTGCACTAGTCAGGCATCTTAACACAAATAAATTCCACAGTCGCCATTACACGAGCTTTACCAATACAGCAGCGTGAATGTAGCAATTGAAAAACATTACGTGTAATATGGTCATTTGCTTAAATGTGCCCATATTACCTTAGTAATATGGGCACATTTAGTGCCCATTTTTGCCAAGTTTACTCTACTTTTCTAAAAGGTGTAGATCAGCGATTGTGGCAACAACTCCCCTTTCACCAGTGACTATTTTAACACCTGAGGGGTCCTAGGTGGGGGTTGTGGCTTGCAATGGCTTATTCGAAACTTTTTCAGGCCACATACTATGTGGAGTATCCTCCTCCAGATTATTACTGATAAATGCAATGCTGCGTGGTTGTACGTTATGCTGCCTGAAAGTGATTTTTATACACGGTTACCAATGGTCCTCATGAAATGTCACAGGAAATCCCACCTGAAACGGAACACAATTCTTGGACAGAACAAGATTGAGTTCGTGTCCTCTTCAGTCTCTTTTATCCGAGAAATCAACTACTTGGGCATTCTTGTGTGGGAAGAAAACATATTGAACTGCCGAACACCACTTTAGAGCTTCACACGTCTGCGCTATAGAAATAAGGTTCTTAAAACGGCTGTGCAGTGTTTTCGAGGAACGGTTGGTTCATTTTCATGAGCTGCCACATAGAGCTGCACTTTTGGATGATAATCTGGATAAAGAAGATATTTTTCACCATATGATGTGACTTCATCGGACAGCAATCCTATGGGAAACATTTGAGATGTTCTAGAAAGAGTCATTGTATGCCTCTTTCCAGGCACTTCAAATGGAAAATCGTCACTTTTTTAAGCAAGGGAATTGCTGATCATCTTCATTAACAATATGAGGAATCGTTGTGACACTTGTAAATCTTTGCTATATATATATATATATATATATATATATATATATATATATATATATATATATATATATATATATATACATATATAGGTTTACCGTATATAACTCTAACCAATCTAGTTTGGTGATATTCCTTTTTTACTAATGTTGTTTTCATTTGCTTATCGCCCTTCATGAAATTCCTAGATTATTTTTGCAGTTACTATTGTATGCCTTACATTCTGATATATACGTGAGCCAAATTCCTTTTCATTAAACCAATTTTCTTTTAGTCATTTTAATTTTATACACCATTGTATACATCTACTGTTATTATACTTCCAATGAATTGTATAGAATGCTTTAAAAAAGATTGATATTTTCTTTCAGGTTCAAAGACACTCGTTTTTGTAAAGGACAGACCGCAGCAGGGATTCATTGGCCAGACGCACCTCCAGGAGTTATAGTGAATCAAAGTTGTCCAGATGGAATGATAGGTAAATATATCGGGGAGGTTTCAAGGGGAGGAAAAATGCAATTCAAAATATTTTGATAAAATGATTTTGTCAACTTGTATTAGGTTAAAGAAAATATTTGAAATTGATTGCAATGATTTATAATTTATTATCATTCAGCGAGTTTTTCAATTTCTCATATCTATACATATAAATAAAAATGAAGTGTCTGTTTGTAATTTGAAATTAACAGCTTTTTACTAAATGCATTTAAAAGTATATATGGTACTTACATGAAAAAATCCATTTTTAAAATTTTTGTCTGTCTGTGTCTGTCTATCTATCTGTCTTTCTGTCAGTCTGTTTGTTCCGGCTAATCTCTGAAACGGCTGGAACAATTTTGACGAAACTTTCACTGGCAGATAGCTAATGTTATAAGGAATAACTTAGGCTACTTTTATTTTAGAAAAAAAATTAGGATTCGAGAAAATAAAATTAAAACCAATGAAATAGTGAGCAATATCCGATTCAAATAAGGATTATTTATTTCAATAGGTACTATTTTTATTCAATAGGGACTATTTTTATTCAATATGGATTATTTTTATTTAATAGGAATTATTTTATTTCGAGAGCCTTCTGTCTCAACGATTGCTAGCAGTTATATCAAACTTTTTTCTTTGATTAGGTTGCTGCCATTCGCGACATTTCCCGTTCATGTCTTGATCCTAATGATTTTACAGTCCTTAACTGAATTGTCAAAGGTCATGCGTTCATTTCCCCCTCCTTGTGGCTTCGTTTGTGCTCGCGTTTCACCCTACTTGCTACTTAGACCTATTTTGATCGTAAAGATTTTAGTCCTCCCCCCATCGACAGTGTCAAAGGTCATGCATTCCTTTCACCCATTGCTCAACAAAAAACGAAGGGAAAAAATAAAACAAAAAGAAACATAAAATCACAAAGTAGAAGAAAAGTTTTCGTAAACTCTGTGAAGTGAATAAACACTTTTTTGTTAAATTCCACGTGGACGAAGTTGAGGGAAACAGCTATTTAACATAAAATAAATGCATCAAAAAGTAATATTAACGTTTTACACATCCAGATAAAAATTATTTACACTATTTTTAGCGTTTATTACACAAAATTTGTAACAAAGTGTTACTTTTGCTGAGCAGGTAGGTGTTTTCAAAAAGAGACCCCCAAGAAAGTTACGGGGGGGTCATAAATAATAATAGCAATAATAAAAAAATCAGCAATTATATCTAAAGACTTAAAATTTAGCAAACATGGTTATTTTGTTCAGCTGAATTATGTAAAAAGCTTTTTTTGTTTAATTTATATAGTTGACATAAAATTAACTCATTAAAAACTTCTTTATCCTTCAGTCTGTATTTTTTAATTTTTAAATTCACCTGTGCGAAAAAGTGGTATACCAGCTAGTTTATATTATAAATTATAATTACGGATCTTATCGTATTAAACATATGAATACAAACTATTTTTAAATAGTGTAGATTCATGTTACAAAGATTCCTATCAGGATTCACTACGAAAGGTATTTTTTTTGTGTGTACAGGAGTGTATAGGCGAAAATAAGGCTTTGAAATGAAAGCGTCAAAAATGGAAACGAAAGAACTTGTATAAACTTGTAAAAGAAAATGCTTTTATTTCGAATGCCTACCATTGGGTTCTACCTCCGAATGGGTTATATTTAGGAAAAGTTTTGACTCGTATTCCATGTTTCACACATAAGGCCTTTTTTCCCGTTCTTCCTACGGCGGCACAAGTGAACTGTACGCCAATCAAAATGCGGGAGAGGAATGACTTTTGATTGAGCTTCGAAAATCTCTCTCATCCACCAAAGGACCAGATTCCAAAATTGTCTTCATTTGTGTTCCTCTCCCAATGCCCGCTGAATGATTTTGCTCTGAGAATTTTTGGCCCAATGTTTTCTACTTGGTCACCCGCCTTGAGATTGATGGTTCAATACTTTCCCCTCGTGTGTTTTGTAGCATAGATGCAATAATTGCAGAGATGTAAAGAGTCCTCAAAATAGAGTCCACTAGAAACTTATTATTAGCAAGCGATTTTGTTTCTTTGCATAGCGATGATGGGATCCTGTACATTCAGTTTTGTCTTTCAAGTTGATGTGGAAATAGACTTAATGGTATATGCAATAATTATGTATACAAGAGTTTTAGTATATTTTAGCCATGGCCTTCTTTGAATCGTAAAATGATGATTCACTTAAGTAAAATAGATTATTTAGTAGCAATTCCGCAACAATTTTTCTATAGGATTAATTTAGGAGTCATTTTATAATAATTTAAATGCGTCTTACGCATTTTTTTGATTTTTCAAAGCAGAATTTCATTTGGTCCTAAAATTTACAACAAGTTGAATTTTGCAGTAACGTACTTCTGTCTACACCTATCCCATTTTAATAAGAAATAAAAAAGTTAAGAAAATTCAAGCAAAGAAAGATTTCAGTTCCAAAAAGATGTCATCTA
This sequence comes from Trichonephila clavipes, assembly GCA_019973935.1. Classification (NCBI taxonomy): domain Eukaryota; kingdom Metazoa; phylum Arthropoda; class Arachnida; order Araneae; family Nephilidae; genus Trichonephila; species Trichonephila clavipes. The sequence goes on from BMAU01000168.1 coordinate 196,739, forward strand.
CACTATTAAAATTCGCAGGTAAACAAGCATATCTATCTATCTTTTTTTTTTTCTTTGTATGTACGCTTATCTTCTCACGAACCGCACAACGTAGAATTTTACCAAAGATACCAAAGATTGGAAATTATCCAAGAAATCCGTTTTTACTATTTATTGAAATTAGTTAAAAAATATTAATTAAATACCATAAATCACATAATTGTTTTACTTCTGCGTGTTTTTTTCATTAATACACCGCAACCGGATTGAACGATGGAGAGGTGAGAGTTTTTATTATATACTCCCGGCGTTTTTAAAAAAGCCATCCAATTCTTTATATAAAACTCAGACAAAAACATAATTACAGAATCAGAAAAATCATTTATTTCTCCACGATACGATATAAATATATAATTTTATTTTTTTATGAAATAATATTTTCTATTTCTTACGATTTTTTCTAAAATGAGTCAAAATTGATACGTTTTTATCAAAATGATTTCTAAATCGTTCCTTTTCAATTTCCTTTTGCATTAATGAATTGAAATTCTTCACTGAAAAAATTCATGTTTTCTCATTTAGAATCAGTCATTTAAAAAATTAAATGTCTTAAACTTACGACTTTTTTACGATTTTTCAAAAAGTAGTCAAAATTTTAATTAAATATTTAATAACTTTGTTACTTATGTAAATAATTGCATGAAACTTATTCTCGAGTGCAAAAAAATACTATCTGTAATCTGTACAAAGATTGAAAATAACGCTTGAAAGTTACGGATGAAAAAGATTTTTTTTGTCTGTGTTATTAGTTTTTTTTCCTTTTTGCGAGAAAGAATTTAAGTACAAGTTGCATGGCCCGGCGTTGCACGAGCTTTCTCTTTCCCTCATGACACCAGCATTTCTTTGTGTGTGTTTGTACGCGCACAATGTGAGTGATTTCTAAAATTATGTCAAACAATTTCCCATTTTCGAAATTTGTTCAGTTCCACTTATTTTTGATTTAAGACAAGTTTCTTTCCCCTCTCTAAAGCCCAGCAAAACACGGGTTTTTTTAGGGTAAAATTATTGTTCTATCTTTCCCTCCCCTCTCAGATAAGATATAGCTTCAAATTTCGACGCATGATTTATAAAAAACAATATTGAGTTAGAGATAAAAAAATTATTAATGTGAAGCAATAAAAAGAAAACGATTCTGATGCTAAGAATAAAACAAAAACTTTCATCATTTTTTAATAATAGTTAGTTTCTAAGAATCTAAAATAAGGAAATATAGATTTCAGATTTTCATGAATCAATCAATCATTACATACAGTTAGCTTAAAAGTGTCCTTAAAATGTATTTGATCCAAAATAATGAACGATGCACTTTTAAATAAACAAAGAATTCCTTTCGAAATGAAATTTGAAATAATTCTTTTAAAAAAACATATATATATTTATTAAAATCAAATTTCTATAAGTAATAAATAAAAGAAAAATTTACAGGTAGCTATTGAAACGATTGCTTCTTTCTGAACGTTTGAATGTTTGATTAAACATATAAATGTATATCAGTTAGAAAAAAAAACAGTATGGGGAAAGCCTATATATATATATATATATATATATACTGCAAAAATTAAGGACGAGACGGTTTTTTCAATATAACTTTGTACAAAAGCTTTCCAAATCAACACATTTAATACCGTAAGATCCCCAATACGTAAGGACATGTGTAATGTAAGCAACACTTACTAAAAGAGAAATCAGAGGGATAAAAAGAAGCTTGATTGAAAAGGAAAGCATGGAGCGCAATGCGACTGAAGGCCGAAACATCCCTGTGATGGGTGTCCAGCAAGAAACATCCGGTCTTTAGTAGGGGATATGATCTCCCCTGACTGCTAGACAGGTTTCACAGCGTCTACCCATGCTGAGAATGAGGGTGTCAATGAGTTGTTGAGGCATTGCTGCCCATTCGTCTTGCAGCGCCAATCGAAGCTCCCGAATCGCTACTGGTGGTAAGGTACGAGCTGCCAAGCGTCTGCCTAGAAAATCCCATACATGCTCGATGGGATTGAGATCCGGAGATCATGCAGGCCAATCCATACGTTCAATATCCTCACTCTCTAAGAGCTGTTCGGCAGCTACTGTGCGATGACATGGTGCATTGTCGTCCATGAAAAGGAACTGCAGACCCATAGCGCCTCTAAAAAGACGCACATATGGAAGAAGAATCTCGTTACAATAACGGGTCCCGTTGATTGAACCAGCGTCGAAGATGTGAAGGTCTGTACGACTACCAAGCATGATGCCTCCCCAAACGAGAACACCGTGACCTCCATACCTGTCCCTTTCAATGATGTTCGAGGGATGATTGCGGCTTCCCCGCTCTCTCCAGATGAGTATGCGATGAGAATCGCTACTCAAACTGAATCTGCTCTCATCTGTAAAGAGTACTCGTCCCCATTCATTGTCTCTCCAATTCCGGTGTTCCCGACACCCCAGAGAACGCCTTCTCCGATGGGCAGGCGTTAAAGGTACACACCGTACAGGGCGTCGTGCAAACAGACCACCACCTTGCAGTCTTCTGGCCACGGTAAAACGCGATATTGGTCGTCCAGTCACCTGTGTTGTGTGTCTAGCGATTTTTATCGCCTGTTTCTTCTGGCCTGTAAGACAATGTACCGGTCATCTGCGGGTGTGGTTTCTCGTGGACGACCACTACTGAACCCCCGGATAGCTGTTCCTGTAGTTTGAAATTTTCTCCAAAGTCGTGAAACGATGCTGTGAGCAATTCGAACTCTGCAGCCACACTTGTCACACTGCGGCCTTCCTCCAACTTCCCAATCATTCGACCTCGGGTAAAAGCATCCAGATGTCGTCTAACAGATTGATTATTCGCCATTTCTCGCTGAGGCAGCAACTCGGTTTGATTTTAACTGCTATACGGCGTACAATCTCTGCCAGAAATACTGATCTTACACCGACAACATGCTTTATACTACTCAGACACTCCCCCATTACGTCTACCTGCATATCTGCGCATGTGCTACCGTACATCACCTTACTTAATCTCCTGATTGGTCTTTCTGTCCGCTCTGCCTCTTCGTCCTTAATTTTTGCACACCAGTGTACATACATGTACTGAAATAAACATTCATTAAGAAAAAAAATCTGATATAAACATTTAGATATTTTATTTTAATTTTAACGTTTTTCATTCCACTGTGTTTAGCAAATTATTTAAACACGTATTTGACAAAAAAAAGTATGTTATACAAAGCTAACATATTCATTCGTTTAAAAATAATTTTACGCATTACTATAATAATTTATATAATGTCTTATTTATAACATATTATATGTCATTTTATAAAAAATTTTGTAACTAATTTTTATGTAAAATATCATTTAATGTTTATTATAACAAAATTTACAAAAAGTATTATTTATTAATAATTATATTTATGAAGTATAATATAAAAATATTTATATAATTACAGTAATTATTTTATTTTTTAAAATTCAAAGTAATTTTCTAAAATATGATTTAATAATCAATAAGCCTTTTTTAATTCATTTATTTATATGCAAAGTTTCGTTGTTTTGTAAAAACAGAATCTTTTTCAATAAACAACGTGGAGAACGTTATACAAAAATTCTCCCCGTTGTTTATTGAAAAAGACTTTTAATTGCTTTAATGCGTTGAATGTTTGAATAAAAATATATTTGAATAAAAGAGTAAAAAGCCTGCACTTTAAAACAATTATCGGTAATGAATGAAATGATTCTATAAATAACTCAGGTGAGGAGCGAGTAAAACACGGGGAAATTCCACAGTCATCACATTCCTTCCACCCGGCTCAGTTCTAAACAGCAATGTTACTAACGCCAAGATCCCCCGCGCATACCCAAAGCACTAAAAATCTTGCGAATGTTTTTTTAAAGTTTTCATTTTTTGAGTAGCTAATTTTTAAGTTGAAGTTTCCAAATTTCTCACATAGGTAACAAACAACGGTAATTTAAAAATAAAAATTTTAAGGAAAATATTGTTTTAACGGAATCACACGTAAAAACAGTATTTCACGAAAAACCCAATTTTTTTTTTTTAAAAAAAAACCATAATTTTTTAAAGATATTTTATCACTCTTTGTACAGATTACGTATAATATCGTTCTAGACACGGAAAAATGTTTCGTGGGACTATTTTTATAAATAAAGTTATTAAGAATTTATATAATTTTTTCTTTTGAAAAATCGTAAGAAAAACAGTTTTTGACATTAAGTTTTTGAAATGACTGATTCTAATAGAGAAAAGCATGAACTTTTTTAGTGTAAAATATTTTTTTCATTAGCGTGAAAGAGAATGAAAGCGAAACGATTTAGAAATCATACTCATAAAAACGTATCGATTTTGACTCATTTTAAAAAAAATTGTAAAAAATGTAAAATATAATTGTTTCGTAAAATAAATTATACCGTTTCGTGGTGAAGTAAATGATCTTTACGAATTTGTAATTATTTTTTTTTTCATGAAAAAATTAGATCGTGTTTTAAGAACGTCGGGGAAAAAACGAAGTTGAACTTGGCCCTTGGCGGTGAAAAACGGCACTAATTATGCGTTTTAAGGGCAGTTGGAAACCTCTCTCTTTCTCTATACTGACAATGTTAAATTGGCTGTTTTCGATGTACCTTTTCTCAAAATCTATTACATGTACATGCTTGAAATTTTTCATACTATTAAAGTACACCTCTCTCATTATACTAAAATGAGCTTTTAGCTAATTTTGAATTTTTTAATAAATTATGAAATATTTTATCAAACATTGTGAAATTTGACCCATTTTTTACTTAAAAAATTTGTAAAAATTAAATTTTTGAGTTTTATACAAAAAGCTCATTTTAGTATATATCATTATAAATCATTCATAAAAAGTTTAGATACCTGTGAACAGTAGTTTCTCAGAAAAGGTACATCACACATTAAAATTTACATTTTGAGATAAATTGATTTTAATGTATACAGTGAGATTTTTAATCGGCTAGGAAATAAAAAAAATAAGAGGCTGAATTTAAAATAAAAGATACATGTTTTGGTTTATATCAATCATTACACTTTTAAGCAAAAACAAAGTAATTTGTTCACAATTTTCGGCATTCAAATGGGCGTGCCCCAAATTCAATGATTATTTAAAAATACGTTTTAAGGGCTTCTAAATACTCTAGAGGTAAAAGTAAGGTATTTTTAGAAAGGTAAAAATCTATACAACTTGAAAATGTAAAAATCTGAAATTGTCAAAAAAATAAGATTTTAGCTTTCCAACACTCCTTAGTTTTTTAATTAATATCTTTTTAACTTATTAGTATATCAGAATATAAATGATCAAAACGGATTCCTCGGATCATTCCCAAAATTTCAGTACCTTTGGCGAGTTTCTGCGTTGTATGTTTCGTGAGAAGATAAGGCATCATAGATTCATAGATGGATAGATATGTTTACTTACCTTCGGATTTTAATAGTTTAGATTATTTTTGTTACATTTTTTGTTTAAAAATTACCGTAGTTTGCAATCGATGTGTGAAGTTTGAAAGCATTAGCTTAAAAAACATGCTCTTAAATTTTTTAAAAAAATTAATTGAATTATCCCTTTGATTTCAAGGTCTCTTTGCCTAATTTGACGATTTCCGTTGAGAAATTGAATTGAATTGTTGAAGTTGGCGAAGGGGGGGTTGGCGCAGGCACAGAAGACACTTAAACATTGGCCCTTTGACTTTAAAAAAGATAATGAATACGGTAAAATTCCTTTAAAATTCTTGAAGAATTTTGTAATTTTGAAAATTTCTACGCCAGATTAAGATGAAAGGATGTATTCGATACATATCTGGGATTCATTTAAAGATTTATCAATACCATAATTTATTCACTTTCATAAAACTAATAGTTTACTTTAAAATAACGCCTGAATATGTAACTTTTTTAAACATTATTATTTTGCGTTTTAAAAAAATAAAATTATTACTGTAATGGTATTTTATAAATATTATTAATAATGAATAATATTTTTGTAAAAATATGTTATAAAAAATATCAAACAATATTTTATATAAAAACATCAGTTAAAAATTTTTATAATATGATATAAAATTTATTATAAATAAAATATTATATATATAATATTGAAATATATAAAATATATTATAGTCATTTATTGAAAAAATATTTTATAATTAATATAATGAAAATAATATATATATATCTTGCATTATATATAAATAATTTAATTATTTTATATATTTTTTAAATATTTAATAAGTCTTTATCAATAAACTAGATTTTTCTTTTACAGCAATTTTTTAAGCAAACGGTATTTTACAGTTAATTGCTCAACGTGAAAATTTTTTATATGTATAATCAATTTTTTTTATTTCAAAACCTAGGAAGAAAATTATTGTAAGTAAATAGATTAAATAAATGATTAAGTACATGAAATTACCAAACCCCTTTTATCATTTTAAGCTCTAAGAAAATAAGTATTGTTAAAATAATATATATATATGGTTGTGTTTTCTATAATATACTTTTTTTCCTGTCAGATACATCTTTAAATGATTTACTAAACACAGTGGAATGAAAAACTATAAAATTATAAAAAAAGTACTAAAATACTTTTATTAGATAGTACTCTTTTGTTTTTGAATGTTGTTTTAGTGAATGTCAACATATATCTAGACTTTTCCCCATGTATATATATAGTGTTTTTCTTTACACTTAGACATATGTTTAATCAACCAATCAGAAAAAAAAATTATTTCAATATCTATCAGTAAGATTTTTTAATTTATTATTTATAAATAAAAAGAGAGGGAGAAGGAAAATAGTTCAACACTCAGAAAAGCCACTGTAACGCCGGGCTTTAGAGAAATAAATGAAACGTGTCTGACAGTGGAAAGATGTGGAAGGAATTTCGAAAAAGGGATTTGTTATGACATTATTTTGCACACCAGGAAGGGTTGACAGCGAGAGAGAGGAAGGGGAATTTCCATGTCAATATATTATGCATTCAAAAATGTTCGTGTAACGCAGGGGGGTAAATGAAGGGGAAAGAAACCTGTCTGACAATGAAAAGTGAAAAAATTTCGAAAAAGGGAATTTTAATGACATCATTAAAGCAATCACTCACATAGTACGCGTATACACCCACACAGAAGTGCTGGCGTCATAAAAGAAAGACGAAATTAAGTTATACACTCGGTAAAAGCCCGTGCAACGCCGGGCTTAGCGGAGGGGAAATGAATAAAAATGTTTTAAGTAATTTCGAAGGTGATTTTTTGAAGGGAAGGGAAAATTTATAAAAGTGGGGAAACCTCGTGCAACGCCGTGTTAGTACTCACATATTATTCGATCTGTCCTTCACAGATGAATTCACTTGCAGAGAAATTTTTGTTGCTTTTCACTGGTTCTTTTAAATTAAAATCACTGACTTTACTTGTGTTAGAAATTGATTTCTTTCAAAAAGTAAATTGAGAGATAGAAGATTTCTTATATTCTATTACACACACAGTAGAACGTCGTTTATTATCCGGACCAGTTTTTTTTGTCAACTGCATATAGTGCATGTGAATACGTTTTAGAACAGTGCAATGCTGAACTGTTGTTTTGCGTGAGGCCAAAAGTGACGGGAAATCCCAAGGTCAGGGATATTCGGGGAATTTCCTTTGTGTTATTTGGTAAACATCTGTGCGGAGTATTAAGTCAGTTTGTTTTCAAGTGGGGGGGGGTGTATACGTGCTCTTTTGTTAAGCTGTGAACTGGTATGGCTTAGAATTCAAAACGGAAGCGCTAAGTCTTGAACATAGAGACAGAACTTGAAATATTGAACCATCTCGCGAAGGGAGAAAGTGGAGCGTCTCTCCAGCACAGTTTTATAATACTAGAAAGTCAACAATTTGTGACATAAAAAAGCCGAGAAACCATTTTAAATTTTGCGTCAAAACTTGACTCAGAAGATGGCTCGAGGAGAAGGAAAACCATGAGGGAAGCAAACGATGTTGTTCTTGATCATGCACTCTACTTGTGCTTTTCACAAAGAAGGAGCAAAGGGGACCCGATATCAGGGCCTCTGTTGTGCGAAAAAGCTCTAGAACTTACCAAGAAATTAGGCGATTCGGCTGATTCAAAGGTCAAACGAAGGTGTACAATGGTACAGCGAAAAATAAGTGATTATTTTTCACAATAAACGTAAAATTGCGAAATTTTGTACCTACACTTGTCTACGAAAGTCTGGGTACAGGCAATCATCTTACGTGTTTATGCTATAATTACTACTAAAATCTCGCTTTAGGAAATCAAAATACTTGTCAGCAATTCTTCAAAATTTCCTTCTTCAAATACAGCGACAAAATTCACCTCAACGAGAAAAAACAAGAATGACCACCAAATAATCACCAACCATCCGCGCCAAAAGTCTGCGTACACTTGCAAAATAGAGCTTTTAAAGACCTTTTATTGTAAAATGATTGCACTAAATCGTGTTTTTAAGTAATCATAAGCTTCTTTTGCGATTTATTTAGGATTTGAGATTTGAAAGCTTGTGTTGTTCCATGGCAGGCAACAGAAAAGAGATCGATATATTATTGAAAGAAAAATCATCATAGATTCTCAGAAAAGGGTAAATTTTTAAAGCAATTGTTGAATTTGTTAATAGACATTTATTGATTCAAAAAATGTTCATAAAATACAAATCAACTAAAATTTTAATGTCCAAGTCAAAATCCGGCCACCCGTCTGCAATGTTCCATCGAGAATCTTGCTTTGTAATACGCTCTACAAAAATAAATCCAAGAATATAATATTCACAAATATCTAAAAGTGAAACTGAGATATTGCAAAAAAAGTGAGACTTTAACTGCAATTCAAAGAAAACTGAAAAAGGATAACTATCGTGCTCGAGTTGCACTCAAGAAGCCAATCATCTTTCGAATAAACAGAGCTAAGAGAAAGACATGTGCAAAAATCACCTAAATAGGACACATATTTTTTAGAAAAATGTAATCTATTCAATTGAAAGTAATTTTTGTAATTTAGCATCAAAAAGTACAAAAATATGCCTGCGAAAATTCCTGGACAGGTTTTAAGAAAGAGAATCCTTTTTCGATTATCAAACTTGGAGTCGGAGGCATAATTTTTGGGGGTGCATTGGAAACCTTTCGGCTGGTAATCAGGAATTTATTGAATCGACAATGTACAAAATTGGTTACTTTAACTTATTGAAGTAAAATATCAGGGCATATGCCGAGAAATTTGCGGTGGGTAATGACTTTTATTTTCAGCGGCACAAAGGTACCAAGCAAATGGCCCACATTGGGAAGTCATTGGGAAGCCATGGCTGTTCTGACATGTCGAAAACCAATTCCAAAAGTCAACCTAGTCCCCAGACCTAAGCACAATACAGTATTTGTGGGATTTACTCGAGTGAATAATCAGGGAGAACGTAATAATATCCAAAGAAATGCTCAAATCTGTCAGAGTAGAAGAATGGAACAAAATGTCCACAATTAAATAACTAAGTTAGTTAAATCCTTGCCAAATATGTTGAGAGAGTTAAAGAAAGAACGGAATAACCTAAAAAGTATTAAATTTTAGTTGCAATCCATTATTGTAAAGGTTTTTTTCAATGTACCCAAACTTTTGACGCACAGGATTTGTGTCGTTCTCAAGTTATAAATATTTGTATTATTTTATGTATCATTCAGGTGATTGTTGCTTATACTATTTGAATTTACGACGTTAGAGGAATCAATAAAAAGTAGTATTGGATCAGAAAGACTTCATTTTTAATTAGCGATCTTTGCACAAATATGAAAGATGATAGTGTCCTGTTTCATATACTGCATGGTTCGCATTCGGTTATCCGAACGGTGTCCGGTCCCAATGGATTCGGATAAACGACGTTCGATTGTATTTTTTGTTCGTTTATATCTCCAGGTTTTTTTTCAAATTTCCCTCCATTCGAAAACGTTAGCAATTTGGGAAATTTAACTACCTATTATTTTTAAAAACTAAACTACCAAGCTTTGTCACAAAGTAAACTAAATGATTTTCAATAAAATAGTTTTGGAATTATTACAGTAATTGTGTTTATCGAAAATAATCTCTTATTCAAAATAAAGCATTCATAATAAATATTACCATGAACCAGGAACAATTTTTGGTAAATGAATAGCAATATAATTGTTTTCAATGCTCTTAACTATACGTTTAAGTATACATTAGAATGGTTAAGTAAAATAATCCCCCCACGAAAAAAAGCTTGGTGTACATAGTTACAAATAGCTGCCCACCTGTACAGTTTTGCTTTATTTGAGTAGGTAAGAGTTTTCAAAATGAAATGTTTAACTCCAACCAAAATTAGGTTGTTTTGAGGAACAGTGCAATTAGGAAGAACAAAGGTAATGAAAGAAGATATGAATGTGAAAATCAAATCGTTGAACGAAATGCTGTTCCGCGAAAAACAAAAGCCCAATATGGAACAAATTGTTTTATGCCTGATTGTTTTGGAAGTTAAAAGAAAACAATTCTCGAATGCTTCGATTTGGAAATCTGAACATGAAAACATTCATTGATATGAACTATTGCTAAAATCAACTAAGCTTTGAAATGATTAGTATGTTGGCAAATAAGGACGCAGACTCTTGCCAATTCAGTCCAAAAGATGACATGGGGGAAATTTCTTCCGAGTTTCTTTTCGGGATCTACCGCAAAACTATACAATGTCGAACTATGTAGGGAAGCAATTGAAGGCCATTGGTTAGGTGTTGATTATTGATGCCACCTATAGATCGTCCTACTGCATTGCGTACAGATAAAATGTCATGAAATCGGTGGCCGCGGAGAAGTTCCTTCAACTTCGGAAACAGCAGAAGTCACAAGGTGTCATGCCAGGTGAGCAGGGAGGGTGTTACAATGCTTTCCACTGCTACCATTGAAATAGGAGAGCGACATTGTTTGCGACATGAGAACGAGCATTGTCATGCAAAACGAGGGAGGCATTGACTTGCAGTAAACATCTACGTTTGTGCCGCGTAGTCGGAAGCAGATGGGCAGTAGAAATCGGAAATAGTAGTTTGCGTTGACAATTTGTCCTGCACGCTCAGCATGCGTAAGAATCACACCCTCCTAGTTGTATGCCGCAATCAGCATAACCTACACTCGACTGCCGAGATTTCTATGGACGTAGCGAAACTTGGTTTCATTTGATTGATGCTTTAATTCAGATTCCTAGTTTTGTACCTCATCAATGTTAACAATATGCTACAGAAATGCGTCTCCTTCATTCTCTTTAGGTGGATGCCACCCAGTTCCATTTCTGTTCTTGGGTAAGAGATGTTGAATCCAGCAATTTTTCCTCATGTTTAGACATTTCTTCATTATATGATGACCAGCCTATAAGGATCATTTCTGGATAGTCAGTCGATGGTATAAGCTATGGACATGAAACCGTTTTGGATGATCTTAAGAAATAAAAGACCGACCTGTGAAATCATTCCAACTCGAACTCGAAACGCTTTAACCCATCGTGTGCAATAATCTCATATAGTAAAGCATTTTAACCACAGGCTCCTCGATAACATTCCGTTGCTGTTTTGCAACCTCGAATTTTATGCTTTAGAGTGACGGATAGAGTGAGATCGATTGTTTTTTGCACTCTACAACAACGTCACCTCCTATTTCTATAGGCTGCGAATTTCTAGATTAAGTTGCCACGAATTAATTTACAACCTTCGTATTAATCTAAAAAATAAGTCTGTTAAACGGATATCTTTTTCTTAGTATTTTGTCTGAAAATATATTTTAATTTTGTAAATAGGGATAGCATTTTGTCTTTTTACAATTTGTTCAAACACAGTAGAATTAAAAATGACATAATACATATACAAATTTTGTTTCAAAAGGTTAAACTACTTTTGGAAAATAAACTTAGTTTTTGTCAGTATTAATAATCCATGTATGTTTTAGTAAAATAAGGTAGAGTCACAAAACAGAAGAATTAGGAAAAAATTTCATATTTATTTTTAATGTAGGTAATAATAATACAAATTGAAAAAAATAATCTCATTTTGGCTGAGTACAGATCCTTTTTGTTCTCTCATTTCAAATAATTCTTGATTGATATATTTTTTTGATGAAGTATTGTTGCCAATTCTTTGACATTTTAGTTTGAATTTTTGTCAATTTTCTGTTTCGAATAATTTTTAATTTCTATATTCCGCTGTTTATATTATTGAAATCATTCATCCCTCTAAATCCAAGATGAGCATTAAGTCGTTCACGATCGACCGGGGGACCATTAAGACATTTTGGAGTGACCACCTTCACATAAGATATCAGAAGTGCATACTAAAAGAAACACAGTTGGTTATCAAAATACTGGAAATACTCTTGATAAAAGTGACATTTTTGAGTGCACATCGTATGCATTTAAGTATAATAATAGCTGCCAGAATTTTTTTTATAGATAGAAATGTATATATTCTGGTAGTATTCAGTAGTGTAACGTTTCTCGCCTCCCAGCTGTGAATCGACTTCTTTGTGGAAATAATCACCACACATGCAAAGACACCTGTATAACTTTGAATTATTGCGTAGTACCATCTTGGATCGTCCATCGACCATTGACATCGCGAGGGACCCTTTTCCCACCACTAGTAGGATGTAACGAGTTGCCAAATAAAGGCACCGGCCCCTGATACGCTAAGCAGAGAGAGAAAGAGATGCTTTGAACCTTCGAAGGGAGCGGACGCACGAAAGGGAACTCTTCTCTCACAAACCATTGTTTTGAACTCTAATAATCTTTTGATAAGTTTAATAACTTCAATGTATAATCTGTAAATAATAGCTGTGACGTAAGTAAACTAAATATTTAAATTAATCAATATCACGCTACCTTTATTTATCTCAAACGTCACAGTAGCTTTATTAAAGTTATGTATGTCATGGATTTTTTTTTCAAAATCATAAAATGTTGGACCTCTCAGATTTTCAAAGAGATAAAATTGGGGGAGTACGTCTAGCTGGAACAAGTATGACTCAAACATCCCAGTTTTCAGAGGTTTCTAGATGTACGGTGTCTAAAGTCACGACTGCTTACACACAGTGCAGCAAGACAAAAGAGCAAAAGAGTGGACGGAAAGAAAGGTTCAGTGAAAATCGATGGAACATCTTAAAAAGCTAACAACTGCAGCGTCTAGATTCTCCAATAATTACAATTAGAAGGCACCTTCATAAACAAAACATTGACGGCAGAGTGGCATTTCCGAAGCCACTTGCCACAGATGTTAATACCAAATGTCGTCTAAAGTGATGCCACACTTACAAAACTTGGTTGATCGATAAATGGAAGAAAGTAATATATTCTGACCAACCATCTCTCTCTTTCACACTTTTCCCTAGAGCAGGACGGTGCACGTTTGGAATGTACCTGCATAAGCGTATGTGCGTGTGTGTGTGATCGGGATTGTCTCCTTCCAAGTATCAAGTATAGAGGGGGATCATATGATGTATTTGGATTCTGTTTGTGATATAACACTTAATGAATTAAACTTAAAAGTGCAAGGGAAAAATCAAATAAAAGTAGAATTGATTAGATTTGTCAATACTTTCAAAAACAAGTTAAAACTAATATTTTCTCTATTGCTGAAGAATGAATTAAAAAATTTCAAAAATGTTTCTGATGAGTTGGTTAAAAATGGAAGTGTATATATATATATATATATATATATATATATATATATATATATATGTATATTAAGCAAAGAGAAATGTGGACAAAGCAAAGTATCCTAATTTAAAAAAGCTGTAATTCATTTAACATCACTCTACTTTTGTGTGAATCTGCATTTTTAACGATACATATAGAATTAAAACAACATAACATTCATATTTCATAGACCATCGTCTCTAAACCCATTGGAAGATTAACATATAGTAATTATATTCCGAGACTTTCAAGATTGGTAAGGATAGTATGCAGATTGTCTTCTGTTGAGACTATAACTACGAGAGCTAGCTTTAAATGGAAATGATTTATTTTTTTATGTATTTTAAATTGTTTTTGATAATAAATGCATCATTTGATATTCTTAAATTTGTGGGTATAATTACTATGTTTGTACTTTGTGTTTTACTTAAAACGGAGTTTTAAAAGAGTAAGTTTTTTTATTGTAGTTGTGTAGGTAAGTACATATTCTGTATTTATTATTGTTATAATATAAATATTATTGCGCTTTTTTTTGCTTATCACACTCTACACCACAAAGTGGACCGCAACACTTTAAAAAAATTAGAAGTAGATCGTGTCATGTAAAAGACTGCCCACCCCTGCTTTATGCGAATGGAGGGAAAAAATATATAGGACACATCTGGAGTTAGATTTCATTAATTTAGAACAGAGAGGCGCTCTGGGTACTAGAATTTTTCTTTCATTTCTTTAGGAAAGTATGATTGTGGAATGAATTTTTTGCAGCGAAATAAAACTAATGGAGATTTTTTTTTTCATTTTATACTTTTCATATCCCAATGCAAGCTTATATAATGGATCCTTTTTAGGGTATGCCCATTGGACGTGCAGCGAATGGACCTTGCTTTATACTCCTGCAAGACCGCATATTCAAGACTGTAAACACATTTGGATCAGAAATTTAGAAGATGATGTAAGCAGCTTTTTTTAACCTTCAATTATCCAGTTGCAGTTGCTTAAGAACTGATTTGCTTGGGCCAAACATAATAAACCAACGAAAAAAATAAAACGAGAAAGGAATATGTAAACAATTGAGATGGCATACTGATGCATTTTAAATTTTGTGTTATGTTCAGTGGAGACAAATTTTTAATATTAATATCAATTTGTGTTCCTGAAAAGAAAAGTAATCAAGTAAATAGTTGTTTTATAAAGAAAACTCTTCCCCCAAAAGTTGAACTTTAAAGTCGAAAAAAGTTGAGGTTTAATATCGAATATTTTTCTTACTCTTAACACACACAAAAACCTCATCAGCGCAATGAAAAAAGCATTCTCATTGAAATATTTTTTGGTCTTAACCCATGATTTTTCCCTTAGAAACAAATGATTTCCTCACTATTTTTTCTCATGAGGCTGCGCACTAGTATGCAGACGATTCCCCAGGAGGCGATACAACCAACACAGGCGATACCAATGGCCGCAAGCAATTGGGGCGTCCAGTTTCCTCCCCAGAGGAAGGTGCCTTAGTTCTTGCCGATGTGTGAACATATACTAGGATTTAATTTGGCCGAGAGCACCCAAGCTAAATAGAAACTCCAGGGTTCTTTTACATGCCGTATAACCATACGACATGACCTCTGACGATTTTTTGTATCATGAAAATCCACTGACTCGGGCAGGGGTTGAACCCATAACCTTAGGAGCAGGAGGCCAGCGACAAACCAACCACGCCACCCAGCCGGCATTTACTTAATATAAAACTAGCATAAAATAATATATATTTTCTTGTTTCATTCCCCTAAGAAATCAGCAGTGTTTTTGGAGTCGGATATGCTTAAGACAAGTAATTTTGAATAAAAATGATCACATTGATCGTGGACTGCCAATTTGTTTTTGAATTGAGAATTTCAATTCATGAAAGTTTAGTTGAAATCAAAATTGTCTACACTTTTATTAGATTGGAAAGACTGAAAATGTATCAAAATGAAGAAATGGAATTATAAGAAGACCGCAGTGGAACGAAGAATTTTTAAACGATTCTTCATAGTTCTTAAAATTACAGTCAGCTAAAATGATTATTGGCCCTTAATTTATAAAATATAAATAATACGATCAATTTCCACACACATTTCAGTACATATATATATATATATATATATATATATATATATATATATATATATTCTTTTTCTCAACAGTTTAAATGCTCTGTTGTAAGAAAATTCAAATTAAGGGAACCAGGACATGCTCGAAAGAGTAAAATGCCAAAATTAAGACCCTTTGTTTATGAGACATATATCATTTACAATTTCCAATAGAGCTTCGATTTTTACGTTCTTAATAAAGGTAATTTAATTATTCTGCAGAGCTACAAAAATAACTTTTACTTCAAAAGTTTTTCTTTTACTACTTAATTTAAGTAATACATAATTTTTGAGAACTCGTAATATATACTTATGTTTAGGTACCATTTTTTAAAAAAGTATCCTTTTTTCATGCAAAATATTTTTTTACACATATATAAAACAATACATAAAATACAGTGAACCCATTTTTTTAGTAAAATGTTAGTATAGTTTCTTTAAAAAAATTATGAAACTTTGAAATTTGAAATTTTTTTTTTTATTTTTCTACTTTTTTTTTATGCATAAAGCTATTTTTAAAAAATTAGGCACTAACTTAATAGAAAAAAAATAGATTAACTATATGCATAGGCATCTTGTATAGAAGTATAAAAAATCTGGAATCATACAGTGCAATAGTTTTTTTTAAATGTACCTAAATGCAAAAAAATATGCTTTTGAGAAAAAGTGAAAAAACTAAAAAAAAACAATATTTTCACATATTATACACTTGATTAGTAGTTGCTTGTCTATTTTTATATGACTAAGAATATTCTCTTTATTCATTTTCTAGAGTTACAAAAGTAATTTTAAATTCATATGTTTTTTTCGCCTTTGTTTTAATTAACATGAACATAATTTTCGAGATCTTGTAATACATATTTTCATGTATGTATAGGTACCATTTCTTACAAAAATATTCTTTGAATATACAAAAAAATTACACATATATATACAGCAACATATCAAACATAATGAACCAGTTTTTTAACGAATAAATTGCATAATTTCTTTAAAATAATCATAAAACCTTAAAGTTATGAAAATCTTAATTTTCCTTTTGCACGTATAAATTTATTTTTTTAATAATTAGACATTACATACTAAAAGATATTTTGTTCACTATATAAAACGTTTATACAGATCAAACACAGGGGAAACTACATATTTAAAATTCAAAGGGCTGTGTCAAAAAGGGCGTGGGCATTTGTTTACATTTTTATTTTTCATATTTTAGGGCTATTTTATCAACAAACATATAAGTATTATACATTTTTAGATTCAGAAAAATAAGCACTATTTTTTAGAACTAAAATTGAAAAATCGATTTTTTCAAAGTATATGATGTCCCTGTTCTCTTAATATTAAGAATATGTAGAACGCATACACAAAGGAGTGAACTGAACCCTATTTGGAAGCTTCAGAAATCATTAGTGGCTTATAGATGCGCATTGAATATTATAATCAGCAATTGGTAAAATCTGTCTTGGCTATTATGTATGTTAAGGTAGATAATGATATAGAATCTGAAATATAGAATTGGTGAAAGATTTTCCCAGAACCATTGTTCCCAAACTGATAATTTGTGTAGCTTGAATCAAGTATATTCGATATTATATATATATATATATATATATATATATATATATATATATATATATATATATATATATACAGTCAGGTCTCGTTTTAAGCGGTAGATACGTTCTACCGAAAAACGCATATAAAAAAAATCGCATTAAAAAAGACATTACTTGAATGGAAAAAGTAGGGATACGTTCCTTAGTTTTCTAAAACCGCATAAAACCAAAACAACTAGTTAAAATTAACTTAAAACCGCATAAAAAATGCAGAAATGAAAAGAAATAGGCTGCATGATAAATTACCTCGAATGTCTGAAAGAAATTCATACAAAAGCTAAAAAAAACAAAAAAAACTTGTATTCAAACCTTAATTCATTTTATTTTATGGAAAAGTAATTCACATAGTTTTACATTTTTAATCATTATCGCTATCTGATAATGGTTTGCACCGTTTGCGAAGTGGTTCCAAATCACCTTCATCATCAGAAGAGACTGTCTCTGCAATAGATATTTGCGGTAAAGGCCACGGATTTTCACAAACTTCATTCTCGTTCTGGGTAGCTCTTCCTTTTCTGACAATGTAATCAGCAATTAAGCTTTGCGATGAGGATTCTTTTACTTTTTTATATAATTCACGATATCCAGACATGCAGTTCTGCAGCTCACGTTGTAATTTAGAGGCTCGTTCAGAATTGGGGTCATTAATAAGAAAATGATTTTCTAATTTACTGCAAAGTTGAAGACCTTCTTGAATTAATTTTCCATTGAGGAGTTGATTTTTTTCTTTCTCATCATTATCAGCTTCTAGGCCTACGACGCCGTCTACAGTTAGATCTAAAAGTTAAATCAATAATATCATTGTCACTTAATGCATCATCCCACAAGCAATTCATCTATATCATCGTGGCTGAAGGTATTAAAACCTTCTCCTCCAATTTCATGTGCAAAATTAATTATTTCGTCTGATAGTGTCGTTGTTTGAGTGATTGTATTGTCTGCCACACATGCTGGCCAAATCTTTTTCAACAGGCATTTAAAGTTCTAGATCT